>JAPYZO010005410.1:0-10258 GCA_030522905.1 Torymus flavipes | reverse complement strand
TTTTGAACGATTAAATATTTTGCTCTAAAACTCTAGCGTTGTATTTTGGGGCTGATTTTGAACAAGGAAAACCCGTTTTCATCAGTTTTAAAATTTTGACCTTCAACAGTTGATGTGAAGTTACCCATATACATATGTATACACGATTGTTCGACATCGATCTTGTTAATTGATAATATCTTGCGTGCCGGGTTTGGACATTGTTTTAATATTGTTGAAATGTGCTTGCGATAAATTTCCATAAGTGTAACGAATCGGATATCATGGTTGGCAAATATATCGCGCGCTCGAACCCTGATTTTTCTTCTAAACTATATTCGAGCAATAAGAAAATAAAGTTTAATAATTTTTACATTAACTTTAGTTTTTTCAAACGACTAGCTAGCCGAAATTTAGATTGCACGCGGTTAAAATTTCCCGAGGGGACTAATTTTCCTTTACATATGCATACAAAGAAAATATTAGAATAACGGGTTATCGCTTTAAGTAATTAAAGAAAAATGATAAAGAAAGGAATTAGGAAGTTTTTAAATTTACTCGCCTGGTACAGAAGACGTATCCGTACAACTTTGAAACCCTTTTTCTTCTTTTTTTCTTCGATAACCGAATAATATCTGCGTAGCTCGCGTTGAAGCGGAAGTATAGTACGAGAAATCTATTATAGCGGGCTTAATTGGTGTCCATTTGCGAATTCCCTTCGGTGTTTTGTGTTGTGTGACTTTTACCACCCCTCTTTTCGATCTTCGCAATTTCGTGTAACCTCGAAATATACCAGGGGCGTTATGACGGCTGTCGCGCTTCCTGATATAAATAATTAAACGGAAATAAACATTACGATTTCCCACACCACTGCAGCGGGATAGAATCTTGTGAGAGCCTTTAACAAAGAAAAAAGGAAAAGAAAGACGAAAACCTTTACTACCTACCCCCCCCCCCCGCCCGCCCCTCTCTCTCTCTCACCTTTCCGCTCATTTTATGACCGAGGCGGTATAAAACCTTCTCCAGTCACCGTGGTTACCTAACCTATGAGGATACGACGTTCTTGTTAAGAACGGGTGACTTGGCATACTTCCAACCTCCGCAAATACTTTATTATACGTTTCAGCGTAATTACGCCTTCCCCGTCGAGATCTGAGATTCATCTCTGGATCCGGGAAGCCGAAGTTCTAAGGCCCGTATCTTGCCTTACAGGGTTCCAATCGGACCGTAACAGAAATAAACCGAGAGGTATATTTCCTTTCCAACTTCTTTGGAACAATCTAACCCGAAAAGGGGTCTAATTCTCCCGCGACGGCCGCATTAGCAACGAAGGCAACGCCTTAACCGTTGGAGTCGATCACCCCAGGAAACTGAAATATCAAAGTATCGAGCCTCCTTTGTGACCTCACTTTTTCTCTCTTTTCCTCTATTCTGTCCAATTCTCTTATTGCAGAAGTGTCCGCAATCGTCACTCGTCCTTTATTCATTAATTTTTGCAAAGTTGAGGGAACTGATCGCGCCGTCGTCATAGCCAACCTATAGGTTACAGAAATGAATGTAAGAAATGATTATAATTAAATAATTAAAAACCCCAATAAACGAGCGGGATATTCCCCGCTCAATCCCCAAAGAATTGGGATTAGTTTACCTTTCATTTTTCCTCATATTTTTTAAGTAACTATCTGTCGTGCGTGTGACGTGTATGGGCGCGTCACACAAAGGAGAACGTTCCGATAAAGGTTCCCATATTTTGGGCTGGGACGACAGACGCCCAGAAAACAGGGTCCAATAAATTTGAACGATCCGGAATTTCTTAAATAGAAAATACCGGTCTAACAATGGTAGCAGATCGTGGTTACCCGTTCTAACTCTAAACCGTTCTCATCGATATTTAAATGTAACAAAGGGAACGAAAAAGGGAGAAGATCGAATTTACGATTTGGTAAGCTCCGCTCCTTTCCCACTTCTGTAGTAGCGGGAATATTTAAAAGACACCCATCGAAATCATCTAGTGAACCCGGTTTTCCCAATGATGGTCCGCTATCATGGCGCCCGAATTTGGCGTAGTATTCTCGCAAGCTAGGGACATCAGCAAGGTTGACGCGCTTCAAGAGAAGAACGAGCGGTTGACGGGTGAGGTATCGGGACTAAGACGGGAATTAAAAATCCTGTGAGCCCATAACTTTCTCCTCACGAAATTGAACTTTGAGGTTCGTGAATCTATCCGATCGATTGAGCAGAATATCGAATTGTAGGATAAGCGACTAGACAGAATCGAAACTGAAATTCATTCATTGTGCTCTAACTTCGGGACTCTTAATTTATCCGACGACGCATAAGTTATAAAGCATCTGTGTAACCGGATTAAAACCCACAAGGGAACAAAATGCCTCTAGCACAAAACAACGCTCAGGGCGGAGGTAGCAGCACACCGCGGCGTCGATGGCCGAATACTTACAGCTAATCGATGGCTCATACCATGGCCATGCAGTCGGCCATTGGGAGCATTCCACCTGTCGATGGAACCAATATTCCCCTTAAAGACTTCATACAAGACGTCCGTAATGCCGCAGCCGATATTGCTAACGAACAACTTCCCTGTTTTCTGAAAAATGTCTTAGGGAAGTTGAGGGGATCGGCGCGCAATTCGACATTCGGGGTGACATTCAACACAGTCGATGACCAGCTCGACAGGTCATCGACCTACTGCTCGCAGTTAAACGAGCTTAGAATGAGCCAAGGAGACATGGTTGGTGATTTTCGAGATCGGCTTAAGATATTATTGATGGGCGCCGAAAATTTCGGGAAACAGTGCTGCAGTGGATGCGTCACACCCAACGGACTTAGAATCCACCTACAAAGAAGTTGTGAGAATTGAAGCTTGGATTCGGTCCCGCATATTACCGGATTCAAGCCAATCTGCACAGTTGGGCCATTATGCAGAACCAAATGAATTATCGCTGAACCTGCGAGCCTGCACTTCATTCTACCCTAATTTCATACTGGATACGATAACTAGAAATCAATCTCCCAAGACGGCGCCGGGTCCGGCCTTCGTTTTGACCCTGTAAGCCTGAATGACAACTTTATGTCACGTGTAACACGTGAAGTGTTACACGTGAAAGTAGCGAACGGAGCCAGGCTGTCCCAATCATTGAACTTTTCGGAATAATCACGGATAAAATCCATGAGAGGGGCATGGCTACGTTCTAAAGACCCATTGTTCCCGCTAGCAGTAATTTTACTCCCTTCGAGCTCGTATACGGATCGGTAGCGCGGTTCCCTATGAAAATACCTAAGGCCGAACAGTTACGCACGTACAACTTATTACTACAGGATCTCGCTATCCGGTTAAACGAAATGAAAATCGCGGTAAGTGACAAATTTTAGTAAAATCACGCGCCAAAAAAAGATACGATAAACAGGCGAAGCCCCTGAAAGAGACTGTAAGCGATTATGTATGGGTATTAAACAAACCCCGGCGGTATAAGTCCGATAGTTTCTATAATAAACCCTTGCGGATCAAGGAAATCTTAGGACGCAATAACGTTATACTAGAACTCCCTAGTGGCAAGGAGGTCCGGAAACATATGGTCAAGCTTAAACTTATACCCCCCGTCCCAACTAATTATTTTTGCATGCATTTCAGGGCCTTCTCTTCTAATTCTCTATCATGAATTTGTTGGCTTACGCTTCTCTCATATGCTTTCTCTCTGTGCGACTCCTTCTTGGAGCCCATTATGAGATAATGAACATCACCGCGAACCCCGGGTTATACTACGAATGGATGCAGACGGTAAAAATCCGAAAAGGTGGATGGAAGGTAATCATTTATATAGATCTCTTCACCTTTTTATGAACTCATGGCCCCATTTGGCAATACAAAGAACATCTGCAGCACTGTACCTCTCAATTAGATCGTCAGCAATGTCACTTGTTTTTAAACCAGGACTCTATGGAGCTTGAACTCCGAACCTTGGATAGCATACACGAGGAGATAAAGATAGCCGCCGTAAGCATGGACGCAAGGAAACCCGATCCCACCATCGTTGAGGGCATTCGCGCCAGAAGAATGGCTCCGTTGAAGATAGTTTGCAGCCTTAGCAAGAGTCTGTTCGGGTTGATTACTGAAGAGGACGCTGAACTTATTACAAAAAATATAGATAAGCTGTTCCATGATCAATCGGCGTTGGTAAAGCTCCCTCAGAAAAAAACACATCTTTTGTCTGTCGGATTAGAAGAACTCTACAACATTACAGCGTCCCAAAGTCTTTTCCTGAAGGAGATGAGGGGAAGATTAAAGGAGAAAATTAACTGTATGACCCAGGAGACGAAGAAGAACCACCTACTGTGGGAACTCAATATATTTGGACGACAAGCTGAAGCCAAATTGGATCATCTTATTTATAGTTGTCGCGAATTGCTCGACACCTATCATAATGGTAGGATCCTCCTGAGTCTGATTCTACCCTGAACCGACCGGATGCCCTACGAGTTACACAAAATTCATCCGCTAGCAGTCGCGCAAATTTTAAATAATCGAACATACGGGGTGGCATACGTCATGCCGAGATACACGCATTTAGCCCTTTGTAAGGATCAGCAGACCTACCTTCTCCTGTATCAAAGCCAAATAGACAATTGTCTTGACACCTATTACGGACACATTTGCTCTACCAAAGGCTTCATGTTGACAACTGAATGGAATTGGGAGATAGAGATGCTTCTTCGCCCTAGCCGAGCTGCCCTTGATTCGTGTAGTATAGCCATCAGCAAAGACTTGTCGACTCAATGGTCGACCAATCCGATCGACCCTCATAGGATCTTTTGCCAGCTAACTTGGACTAGTAAACAACCTACGATGTCCCTTAAATTATTAGCCGAACAGAAGGTAGAAGATCAATTCTTCCGCTATTTTGCCCGGTTCGGGGAAATGGAATATTGCTACACAACCCGGGATATCCGCCACCGGTCTTCTCATGGGTTCGTGAGATACCATAGTTAACGTGATACCTCTCGGGCGCTCCGAGAAGCCAAAGCCCGCTATCGCGTCTGACCTGCCCAAGGACAATATCAAACTACTATCAAACTCAATCGGAAGGTGCATCTCACATGTGGATATCCAATCGACGCCCGGAATCGAGACTTGCACCTAACGACATGCCAACGGCAACGGAAACTCAAGAATTTTAAAGAACCTTCGTATGATAAATTATTAGCCGATTCGCCTAACCTTGCATGATCCCCTTTCCAACTACTATAACTTCCCAAACTGTTAAAATCTCGAAACGCCTGATTGATTATTCATTAATAACGTTAATATTTTATTTTTTTTATAGAACATGGCTCCATCCACACTCGAAATCAGCAAGGTCGAGTTAGCCAGCCAGAAGACCCTAAGCATCAACTACCGCCCCAAATCCGCTTCCGTAGCCCTCAAAGAGATGTTATGGGAAATAGGAGACGTTAAAAACTTGTCGGAGGAAGATCAGGACCATGGGGTGATCATCCTAACAGCCGAATATGAAGACGAGGAGGCGGCGGAGGACGCCATGGCGGAGCACTTAGCCTTCACCCCGGGGGCCACCAAAAATCTCCGCCTCACGCCATGGTCAGACAAGATACGATCCGGGGCTAATTTCAAATTAATAGAAGTACAAAGAGACCCCAGAGCTCGGTGAGCCCTGTCGCTCCAATGTCGTCATGCGAATCAAGCGGACTTTACTCGCGGCTGAAGACTTCGGCAAGATATAACCTCCCTGACAGCTGATCCAGGAAGGGCCCTCCGCACATTGACAGTAGTCTACGCCAAGGTCCTTAGTTGCCAGAGAGCCTACACATATTGGCGGCGATATGCATCCCGAGTATATCGACCGACCAGTCTTTGAAAGGCCTAAATCGCACCTCCGGAAGTCACGCCCAAACTTAAGGAGCCGACAACGCTCCAAGACGATGAGGAAGAAGAAGACGTGAAGGGATATTTTATTTGAAGGGTTGACCCCCCTCCCCCCCATCGTCCAATTTTCAAATTTCTTTATTAGCATTTATTTGCTTTTATTGACAGCTTTACGCAAAAGTTATTTCGGCCAGCAATTATCTAAAAAAATGCTTACCTTTAAAGTGTTCTTCAGGGCATCCACAGTTATCGAAATTATATTCATAAAATTCTTGATGAATTCCTTCTTTGTTTCATGACCTGAAATAGTATTTAAAATTATTAATACATTCAAATCTTACGATAAGAGATAAGTTTTAAGAGATAAAGGATTAGAAAATTTCATTTGAATAGATAAATTGTAATATATATATAAAGAAATCTCACAAAATGTTTATTTTCTGCTATAAAAATTCTGAAAAAGATAAAATATGTGACAATTCTACATATTTCTGAAACATGATATAAAAAAAAAAAAATATTTCAATTATAAAAATTCTTCCAGGCTTTTCCCGGTCATTGCCCATCTCAATTAACTTTTTACGAAAAAAACCAGGTAATTTTTTGAATAAAAAAAGTCATACTCTCCTAACTTATGAAAATAATTCACAAATATGTGCATAAAAAAGTGATCAAATATTAACTAAACAAGTTTTTTTGATACATAGTTTAATTATTCAATACGATGTTTTATTAAACATTATTATTACTCCGCACAATAACGTAAATAAAAGATTATGAAGAAAAATAAATTTGAGAGCTACTTTCTCGCAAGTCCCAGGAAGCGTATGTTTTGACGCTTGTTTTCTGGCTTTTAAATACGCGAAGCAATAAAAGCTCGTTTGGTCGCAAGCTCTAAACTTCGGATTTATACATAGCGAGTACTGTATTCATAGAGCTTAAACTACTATGGATACTATAATAGAATCTTTTATGATTATTTACCTTTTATTTTATGAAAATGAATTCGACCAGTAAATAATAAATTTCTCTGATCTGTATATAGTGTTAAGTCTGGAGCAACAAGGAAATTTATTTTTCTGTTTGACTGTTAATTATATTTTTGTTTATTTACCTTTTTGCTGTTTGTGTGGATTCTCGAAATAAATAGACTGATGTTCACCCAATTTTCACTATTTATTGAATTAAAAGATTTACAATAAACGAATTTATAATCGCAATTGATTTTTACAATTAATTATAATGAATCTATTCGAATTGTCTATGCACAATATAAATACTGATTATGCGTGTTGTATATCATTAATTAGAAGCTAGAATATTTATTTGATGCCGGTCAAAATTTACAATGAAAAAGGATTTTGGTTGCTCGTAATTATGAATTAAATACTTTTTGTCAACCACCTGCCCAGTGTCTAAATGATCGAGTAAATACTTTTTTTCGCCCACCTGCCCAGTGTATAAATTATCGAGTAAATACTTTTTGTCAACCGCCTGCCCAGTGTATCGTATTAAGATTGTTATGGCTACATAATCCGTCAAATTTAGTTTTTACTTGAAAGATTAATATTTGTTGTATGGGCTTGTTTGGGCCTGTACAGAATTTTCGCTACTCCTTTTGTCGGCTGGAGTTATACGGAGCTCGCGGTCTGGTCACGATTACTGATGTGCGTGATACACATCATTTCTTTTATAATACACAATAATCAGGTTAAAGATTATCGAGAACAGTAAATCAAGATCATCTTATTTGGTATTGTAATCGTCGTCAGTCGTATACAATATTCGGCAGTAATATTGAGAAATGCTGATTCTAAAGAAAATATAATATACGTCCTCTTTCGCAAGTTTGATGACCTGCCACGTCCCGATGCCTCGTATTTGAAAATGCAACGTTTTAGAATTTCGGATGTATGTCGAAAAAATCACTGATGAGACTAATCTAATTTAAATGATGCGCCACAGGACGTAACAATAGTCAAAGATAATTTGTTTCGCGCCGATACTGAAAGGCAAACCCAAAAATTATGTGAAAATAAATAACTTGTAGTTTTACCCACATAGCACAAAAAGTTCTGGAATAAAGTTCCAAGGAACCTTACAGCGGAAGATTTATAAAACCTTTCAGGGAGCTAACTGGAACTTTCGGAAAGGTTACATTGGGAGTTTTCTAAGTATGCTTTCAGGAAGATTTTTGGAAAAAAACTGAAAAAGTTTCAAACACCTTTCTATTAAATGTTACATGGAAGCTTTATGAGAGCTTCTAAGAAGCTTACATTGAAGATTATCGATAATGAGTACAGGAAGCTTCCGTTGAATGCTCCTGGAAGCTAATAAAGAGCTTCTTGGAAGCTTCCTTTCTAAGTTAAAACGTAACCGTTAGGAGAGCTTTCATGAAAGATTCTAGGAAGTATTCTAGCAAGTTTCATGGCAAATAATATAGAAAGTATCCTCAAGTTAGAAGGAATGCTTCCAAGGAGGTTCCGACGTCACCTTTTTAAGAAGCTTTCAGGAGGCTTTAGAAAAGCCTAGCTAAAAGGTTTCACAAATACAACGGTGAAATATTACTCAAAACTTACTAGAAGGCTTCCAGGAAGTTTACATAAACGATTATAGAAACTATCCCTGGAAGCTTTATGAAAGATTCTTGAAATCTAAAATTAAGTTTGTAAGAAGACCGAAATATAAAATTACCAACAGCGATAACTGGAAACTTTTAAAATACTTTCCAAAAAACTTTCTTTAGAATCTCCAATTTAACCGTGATGAGAGCTTTTACGCAAGATTTTAGGAAGTATTCTAGCAAGTTTCCCGATATATGATAAAGAAACTGTCCTGAAAGTATAAGGAAAGCTTCGAAGAGGTTGCCGGCATCACCTTCTTAGCTAGCTTTCAGAAAGCTTTAGAAAAGCCTAACTCAAAGGTTTATTTAAAAGTAAAACACGGTGGGATATTACTCAAAACTTATGAGAAGGCTTCCAGAAAGCTTACACAAATGATTCTAGAAACCAGCGCTGGAAATTTCATGGAAGGTTTTAGAAATCTGAAATAAAGTTTGTATGAAAACCAAAATATTAAATTAAATATAACGCTAACTAGACACTTTTAATAAACATTCCAGGAAGCTTTTTTTGGAAGCTCCATTCACATTGCATGAAAGGTTCTGGAAGGAAGTTCCAAGGAAGATTAGAGCGGAAGGATTACAGAACCGTCTGGGAAGCTTACTGAAACTTTCAAAACGGTTACATTGGAAGTTTTCTAAGTAAGCTTCCACAATGATTCCTAGAAGGTATCAAAGAAAGTTTCAAATAACTTACTATGAAATATTCCATACAAGCTTTCTGAAAGTTTCCAAAAGGCTTACATGACACCTTACAAAAAATTATTACTGCAAGCATTTATCGAAGTTTCCTGAAAGTTCGCAGGAAGCCCGTAGGAAGAAGGAAAGTTCAATTCCATGTAAAGATTACTGAACGAATTTAAAATATATTTCATAAAGTTCCCTCGGGAACTTCATTGTAAACATTTAAAAAAAGCATTCATTAAAAATTCTATGAAGCATTCCAGAACGACTCCTGACATATAAACAACTGGCCTAAACATATGATAGTAGCTTTCAAAAGGATTACGCTGAAATCTTCCATGGAAACTTCCCGTAAGTTTTACGGAATCTAAGGAAAAAAATTTTAATGTCTATAAGTAGAAATCTGCATTTTGCTTTCTCAAAGAGAAAGATTTGTAACGGTAAAAAAAATTTTTGAAACAAAAAAATGTTTAAAAACATATTTTAAGACTTTCAACACGAAAAGCTGTCGTTGTTGGCAAACAAATTTTCGTGTGTGTGTGTGTGTTTTTTTCTCCGAAGAGGTGGAGAATGCTTTCTTACGCACGATGTCAAGAGCTACTCGGAGCTCCCCGTGTGTGGGGATCGCCAAGTTGATGGTCTAACATGTCTGGACAGATGGATAGACCAGATCCCGCTGTATCATACCAGGACCTCTACCCACTAAACTCCAACCTCTTTATCTTTCGTAAGCCTAAACGAAACCCCCGCGGAACTGCCGCTCGGTATTATTTCACGGAGGGAGGCATTAGCTAATTTGCTCTTCCTTCTCATTGTCATTTCCTACATCTCGCAATCGATGTTAGTTGGTTGGAGGTTCAGGATAGGTTGCCTTCTTCTCTTCCTCTTTGTTATCGTATTCTTCTTACTGCATCGTCCAGTCGTCTTATTGTTACTGCATCGTCCGGTCATCTTCTTTTCACGAGGCGTCGCGTCGCCCGGTCTCTCTGCTGCGCTGGCGGGTACGGACACCGCGGACAACAGCGAGCTGGCGGCGAGAGTCTCGGCTCTTCAGAAAACTATTATAGAACAAAATTCTC
>JAPYZO010005409.1:0-26477 GCA_030522905.1 Torymus flavipes | reverse complement strand
CACACGACGTGAATTATCGCCCTCGCTTCGCTCGGGCGCTAACTTCACGCCGTGAAATAATGGGCCACTTAAGTCACACGTATCGTAATATACTATAATGTGATATAAATAGATACATTAGTATTAATTTTTTATAGAATTTGTTATAGACATTTGTACTTTAAACTTTCCAATACTGGATTCATTATAGAGAATATTTTTTACTGTAAAAACTCTTAAGCAGTTATTCTTTAATGTATTTTCGACACAAATATATATCAGACTTTCATATCTGGAAATGCCAATTTTTATAAATATCCTCTCAGAGTCTGTAGTTATCGCAAATATTATTTTAGTGCTACTTACATTACTAATAAACTTATGACAAATTGGTTGTTTTCTTACAGAAAGTTTTATATATTATATCACATTTGATGTTTTTTTTTTTTTTTACAAAAGAAACTTAATTTGCATCAATATTTTTCTTCTACATGTTAAGATAAAATGTACAGTTAATTATTTTCTTCTATTTATTATGCCCTGATGCACTAAGTTATAAATAAGTGTGACATTTTATTGCAGGAATTTAAGAACCCTGCATTGTTTTTATTTTATTTTCAACTGATTTGTGTCAGTACACATGTTAATAAAACTTTACAATACTAAACGAATCGAGAATAATATCTCTAACTGTACAAAAATAACATCAATATTATATGGATTGATGCATTCATAATTCCTGTACAATATTTTTCTTCTTCAGTCAACAGTCATCATTGCATGCTTATAAATTTTGGACGTCCATAATATATACAATGTATTTCATACAACTTTCATTTATAATCACTACTTACTCCATAATACACAATAGAATTATGATTGCGTGATTATCTCGTGAGAATTTTCAACTTGTAATGTAGAAAATTATTTTTATACAGAAATTAATAAGAATTTGTTTTACTTTATAATTTCACTTTGTTTAACTTTTTCCTATGATGACACTCAGATATTCAATAACCTAATGAGACCAATTCTTTTACAATTAAAATGAATGTTCATTTTTATATATTGTCAAGTGTCAATCTTACAACTTAAATAAATTTATATTTAAGTCGTAAATAATTATAAAATTAATGAAATAAAGAAAAAGCAAATAAAAATATTTAAACTATCACTTTGAGGAATTAGTTATCGTTAAAAACTTAATAAACGTAAAGAAAATATACAAGGTCTAGAAAAATTAATTTAAAAACCAATTGTATCTTAAATTGATATTCAGTATAAAAAGATTACTAAAATATAAATTAATTATGCAGTTGTTATCGAACATTAAATTTTTTTTCCTACTAAATATTGATAAAAATCAATAAATATTTTTCTGCCTGCAGCAATTATGTAAAATAAAAAAATGTTAATGTAATCTACTTGTTGGTGGTCCAACCTCTCCATATAGAAGCAATACTGGCCGCTGCGCTTGTAACTAAACCACCTGCTACACTTTGATTTACTTGCATGCTAGAAGAATTTTGACTACTCAGTGCACCTGGAATAGGAACAGGTAATTCTGGACAAGCTATATTTGGAACCTGCAATTTTTAATACAAATTAAAAAGTTTTAAAAACTATAATATCTTTACTAATATAATTTATAAGTTTTAATGATTTATGACAAATTGAAGTATGAATTCTACCTTTTTATTTTTATAATTGGTTTGCTTATTTTATATAAAAAGACTATAGTGTTTATTCGGTTAAATAAGATATTGCTTTAATAACATTTATTATTAGTTATAACTAAAAATTAGTGCAGTTTTGGTAGTATGTATACTATTCAAATAAATTATTTTTGTGATTGATATAGTTGATACAGAATTAAAAAAAGAGGTAATACATTATATGAATAAATGAAATTAGGACTAAATAAATGGTGAAAAATATTGAAAAAATAAATAATAAGTATAGATACAATTAAAAAAAATTAGTGGCATACTACATTTTATTTGTTTATTTTTTTTCTAGGTAAATTAGTTTATTCATTTATTTTTAAGCTTTTTTTTTCTTTTCTTGGAAAAAATTTGAAACTTGTATAGTAAACATATATCTTATGTATTAAAGTTTAAAGTTTTATATTCATACTTCAAACATAAAAACAATGTATAAATTTCCGAAAAAATTCATTCAAAATAGGAAATAAAATAATTAAAAAAATATTTTCTACTTTTAATTAATTATAAATAGTAAAACTTGAGAGATTACATCAATTTTCTTACTATTGTAATAAATAATGTAGAAAATGGAATACTTGAATAAAATGTTTAAAATCCTGAAAACTTTGTCATAATATGTTTAAAGTCGTTTTTATTAAATTAATAGTGTAAAATTATAAGGGTATTAAGGGTATTAATTTTATTCTTTGCATAACATCATTATATTGGCACTGTGTCAATACCTATACTTTTATATTAAATGTTTTTATTTATAAATATTGTAATTAGACAGTTACTGTTGTATGTTATTATTTAATTACAATATAATTTCGATGAGCCTTTAATGAAAAATTAAGACAAATATGCAGATAAGACTATCTTACAAATTTATGTTATATATATATATATATATATATATATATATATATACATATATATATGTGGTTTTTACATTTTATTAAATTATTTATAGATTTTAAACATCAAATTAAATTTTTTTTTTTAATAATTATAATAAAATTTCAAATTGACAAACTTATTTTAATGCTTATTTGGTCCAATTTAAGGAATTAAGGAATTTAATAAAGTTTAAATATAACATGTAAATTAAAAATTTTTCGTAGTTTATTATTTTTTAATTTATGTGAACACTTTGAGGCATAAAAAATGATTAAAAAACTATTAATATTACTCTATGAATATGATGGTCATGTCGTTACGCGTGATCTGAAATTAAAAAAATCAAAAAGGTTTCAAAATTCGGAAATATAATTGTTAGATTAGATAATATTATGATTTGCATTACAGTAATTAAAAAAAAAATTTTTTAATTGCAAAATTTTTCTTAAATTATGAAATTATACTTGCTGGTTGGTTGATACAGTTATTGTTAGTTATTACGGTAATGAGAATTACTAATTATATTTACTTTTTGATTATAAAGAAATTTATTCAAAACTGTTTTGAACTTATGATTTGAAAATCTTTTAATAGTCTGCAGTGATGACAATAATTTGTAAAGAAAGTATATTATTTAATATTTAATTTATTAGTTTTTAGTAGTCTATTCATTTTTAATTTTAGATAAAAAACTGAAATTTATTTTATACAATAGAATTATAAGCTAGTGAGATGAAGTGTCGTTTTTTATTAGCAAAAATTACTTTTGAACTATTATGTACAAATAATATGTAATATAAAATACTTTTATATACTAAAAAACAAAACCATCAGCATTTGAAAAATTAGGTTAAACAGAGACCTTAACTAATAATCATAAGTATAAAATAGAATTTACTATGCAACCAAATAATACAACTAATACGTTTCTTACCGCTTCCCAACCCATTGTAGTACAGTCTTCTTCAGCTTCTTCATCAGAATCATCACTTATCTCTAAATCGATTCTTAGATTATTTTGGAAATCCTCCATTATAATAGGATCCACTTCAATGGGACCAATTCTGTATTTCAAAAATATGGTAGTATTAATACTAATAAATAGTATATTTTGCAACTATAAGGGAGATAAATTATTAGCCAGTCCAGAGCACGTGTATATTGCGACCCGAGCCGAAGGCGAGGATGGCAAACATGTGCTATGGAGTGGCCTCCTTTATCCCCATGTTGAGTATACTATTGAATGTGGTACATTCGGTCCGGTATTGAAAAAAATAATTTCAAATTTATAGATAAGAGATACATACCTGCCTAAATCACTAATATCAGTATTGAGCAAATTCATAAGATTCTGTAATGTATGGCGAGGTTTTAAAAGGGCTGGAGGTGTATTTTGCGTGAAGCACAAGTGTAAAATGTTACTATTAAGCTTTGCTACTTTTCTCATAAATTTGTGATCAGAAAATTCAACTGCTTGAAATTCACTAAAAAAATTAATTTCGTTGATGAAATTATAAATTAAATGATAAATTTTATTAGAATACCAAAGTGTCCTACCTGTATGCCAATTTATATGGAAGTCGAACATTGAGGTAAAAAGCAAGAACATTAACAAGTTGAGTAGCATATGTAAGAGCTGCAACGATATTCCACATAGTATTACTTTTTGCATTAGCCTTATTGGCGCCACTTGGTAATTCTTCTTTGTATTGGGATACTACATTTAATATATCTTTTGAATAAAATTGTGATTAATATTAGCTTTAAAATAGTTTTAAAACAAATTATGTACTTATGTAGAATTAGGGAATATATTTACCATATTGTTGTGCATAACTTCCAAATACAGGTAAAGTAGGAGCAACAATGCAATGATAGAGTTCTGAACTGTCTTTCACCCATTTACCTCGAACGTATGATGTTCCAGATGCATCTGCAAGAGCAGATTTAACTATGTCTGTTGTGCTACTGTCTTTATCATTTATGCTTGTGCTATCATATAAAAATATAAATTTAATTTAATTTATTATTTTAAGATACAATTAAAATATTGTGTTGTTTTAACCATTTCAAATAAATTATAAATGTTTATAAAACATACCTTTTGTTGTGTTCAATTTTGCTGAGTGGAAATATATATTTTATTAAATCTTTTGCAGCTACTCTTAAAACATTTTTTAACTGATTCCTTTGGTTTTTTACTGACTCTTTTTGTCTTTCTTGTCTTACTTTTAATTCAATAACTCGCTTACGTAATTTTTCTATCTGTTCTTCTTGTCTTGGTAATTTTGAAATTATTCTTGAATTAACTTCCTTCAATACACTTAATCTTTGATTTCCTGAAAATATGTTTATACATTTTGAATTATATATTTTAGTTTTATTATATCCAAAAGAAAGTATTTAATAAAATACTTTCATACCCAAAGATATATTTTCTTTTTTTTCTTTTTCCAGGTCCTTAAGCAGTCTTATTCTTTCTTTACAAGCATTTATATCACAAATCTGTAAGAATAAAGAATATGTGTTAGAATAGGAGGAATGAAAGAAATTGTACATTTTTAGTAATATATAAAAGTATGTTAAAAGATTACCATTTTATCACGTTGTTTATGTTTCTCAAGAGCTTTCATACATTTGTCTTCCAGTAAACCTGCTTTTGTTTTTAAATTCATCCAACGGCGTTGCATATCTGAGAACCTGCCATGTCAATACAGATAAAAATAGAATCATATTAATGAAAACAAATGTAATTAATATAAAAAAGTAGTTTGTGACATTTTGAACAAACAATTTGTATAAAGTACTTTTTAATTAGAGCATGACCTACAAATTTCTAAAAATAATAGCAGGTTATACATAGATTATGAAATATTTAAATTTGAAGTTATACATAATTTGTTATTTTTGTAGTGAGGAATTTATTTGTTTTTCAAATGATGCAGAAGTATAAAATTATTGAAAAACTGTAAACAAGTCACATATCACATACAATCCATATTTTATCCGCAAAATTGTTACTTCATTACTACTACTATTATAATATAGAAAAATACTTTATTTTTTATAAGCTTTATAAAAATTTAAATGGGTTATGATAAATGAATTGTGATAAATGAAAATCAAACCAATGCATTAAATATTACTTATAACAATAGAAAAAAAATGGTTTATATAAAAATAAACAAATATAAAATACATTATAGATGGTTCTATAATGTTCTATATAATGTTCTAGAACTAATTCCTTTTTTGTAAAATTAAAATCCTTTATGGTTGAGAAAAACATCATTAGCCTGAGGTAAATGTAAATAAAAACACTTGCAAAGTATCGTAAAAATAAGCTCAACAGAACTCAAAACGATTCGGATCGTCGACGTGAGTGCAGGGACAAGAACGAGCAAAACAAAAGGTATTAGAGACAGAGGGACAACGCGCGCGGAGCCAAATAAAGCACCAAAAGGGTATATAAGTGCATGCATCAAGCACCCGGATAAAGGCCGAGTTCTCACGCTGATAGATAATGAGAAAAATAAAACAAAAAAGTCATACCTCCCAGTTTGGACTGAAATCGAGTGCACAAAGTCGCCAGTCCGGACGCACTCGACGCAGTAGAAGTTCTTGCGGCTGTGCACGCAGACCGGGCACTTGAGCCGATTGGTGTCGAGCCGCTCGTTGACGTCGTCGAGCTCGGACGAGAGGGGAAAGTCCATGGGAGGCGCCGAGCACGAGCCGTCCGACGTGGTGCTGCTCGACGTCGCCATGGCTCGCCGAATGACATGAACCGAAGTCGACAAGAAGCGAGTGGTGGCCGCTGCAGCGAGGAAAACAATGGGCGCGCTACCGCCTCCGCTGCGGCTCCTGCTGCTGCTGCTGCTCTGTTCCGTCTGCTGTCACTCATCAGCTGATCCGTTATTTACCTCCGTCGTCGCCAATGTCGGTCCTCTCCTCGAGCTGCAGGTTCTCCCCTGTGATCACGCGATGCAGTCGCCGCGGGCGCATACAGTCCTCCTTCTCGCCCTCTGTGCGCGCACTCCGAGAGGCAGAGAGAGGTAGATGTAGACTTGTAGGTACTTATACCTACGTGACGACGATGAGGAGGGAAAACCCAAAGGGAGGAGAGAAAAAGAGCGCGCGCACAAGAGAGGAGGAGAAAACTAGCGTTCTCTCCGCGTACGGAGAGAGAGGTAAAGAGGCCTATATGGTACCTACTCGTCTCGCAAGAAAATGACGCCGAATTTCGAAGCTGCTGCGGCAGTGAGCCCCATACTTAGCGCGTGTAGCTCAGCTGCTACGCACCGACACCCCGAGCACACACGAGCGCGCCCGAGTGCGCTACTGAATGCCTTCTGGTCTGCCCCTCCGCTCACGCAGAGCTCAACTCGCAGCTCTCGTTGTCGCGCACTTGCGCGATATATACGCACATATATAGGTATCCCCTCCAAGTAGGACCTATCTCTTTCTTTTTCGCTCAGCTGCGAGCGCTAAAGCCTCGACGACGAGCCGTCCGAGAACTACCTCTGCTATATCCGTGAGAGTCGAGCGCTCTGCGCTCGGGCCCCTGCTCCGTTTTTTATCTTCTCATCTTCGCCCCTGCTCCGTTTCACACGCGCACACTCGCACTTCGTTATATGCTCATGATGTTGCAGATTGCTCGCAGGCGCGGTACCAAACTGCTCCAGGTCCAGGGCTAGTTTTGCGAAAATTACTTGAATATTGGAAATCGTAGGTATACGTAAAGTATATGCGTGAGATACTTGGAGGCCTGACTCCAAATTTTAGACAGCTCGCTGTCAGGTAGATATGTTCTAAGTACTTATGTAGGGCTAATGTGAAGTTCCGTGATGTACAGCTATATAAGTACACTTATATATACTTATCGCGACGGAGGATCGTTAAATCTATTTTGTTGATTTTGGTTTTCTCCGCCAGCGGGTCTGCTATCTTATCTAGAAAATTTTTGATCATACAGTGTGCATTATTAAATAGAAAGCATAATCGGGAAGAATAGTTTTCATAATCGCAGCGTTCTTTTACATTTTTTATGAATATTATGTAATGTTTAAATTTATAATAAAATAATTCAGGTTTCATAGATTTAAGGAACTAAGCGCCGCGGTTAAGATATATATTCGTAAAATAATGCTAATGTTCACGAACAGCAATAATATTGCATATTTATACGAGTTTCAAGTTTAATACGGTGCTAAATGCAAATCGCTATACAATGTAAGCGCAAGTACGAGACTTAAAAACGCACATTATTTGCCTTCGCGTATATATATAGGTACACCTATAACGTTCACTTTTCCTGGTGGCACGTCGCACGTGTTGCGCGTATATATATAAGTGCGTAAGATCAACCATTCAATTCACTTCGAAATGGAAAATTTTAGTCATTGAAAATGGCACTGTTAAGGTTATAATATTTTTAGAATAGGTACCTTTGTATTTTTGCAACTCTATGCAGATGCATTTTTCTCTTGCTATTTACAAAATATACTTGATCTGTCATCGCATAAACGTTGTGTATACTTATAATTTTGCCGAATTGAAAACGAACGATGTGTTTATATCTGGACGAAAGCGAGCGTGGAATTGAATTAACTAACTGCGTTTTATCTCTCGATGATCTTGACGACTGCGGGAGAGAGACTTTTCGTAACGCAGCTCTCGAGGACAAAATTTTAAATGCGTATACTTTAGCATGTGGCGGCGTATTATGGCGCAACACGTTGTCCGACTGGTGGAATTAAATGTCCAATCATAATACGACTAGCCAAGTGCGTGCATATATGCCGGTATGGCTATTCAGGAAAACCATTCGAAGGGAATTCAACAATATATGCACATGTTATGATTGTTGAAATGGTTGCAATTATTTCATGACAACTGGATTTCATTATGGATGGATAAATATTTTAAATCACAGTGTATTTTAAACTAGTATTAATACATTGCTATTTTCAAGATTAATATTTACTGAATTAATCATTTTGCAGTCCAAGGTAAATTTTGCTTTAAAAAGTTAAAAATAATACTATGCGTTTTATAATCAGAGCTTTCTAATGGTTCTTTGATATCCACATATGTTATTAATATCTGTGTCTTAATTTATCACATAGAAATCTCAATTTTTAAATATTTGTTCAGACTAACCTCTCAAATATGTAATGTTTGCATATTAATTTTACAATTGATTTTACTAATTAAAATTTTTTGGTGTATTCAAAATAAATTCTAATAAGTAGTTTTATTTTCAGAACAAATACACGGGTACAACTTTGCTATTTTTGCATAAGTTTGTCAAATACTTTGGAAACCATGGCTAGTCCCTTTGGAGGTAAAGTACGAAGTTTTCGTGATACGTTTAAGGTTGTTGATAAAAATGTGTTACGGTGGTTTCCTGGTCATATGGGTAAAGGTATTCAACAAATGGAAAAAAATTTAAAGAATGTTGATTGTCTAATAGAAGTGCATGATGCAAGAATTCCTGTTTCTGGCCGTTATGCAGATTTTAGGAACACGTTATCTGGATTAAAACCACATATTTTAGTTTTAAATAAAATAGATTTAGCTGACAAAACTTATATGGCTCCTGCTATAAATAGGTTAAATAGCGAAGGTATGAAAAATATTGTTCAAACAAATTTAAAAGATGAGACCTGTAAAGAGGCAAAACAAATATTACCACTAATGAAGAAACTCATACAAGACTCAAATCGATTTAATCGTGCACAAGAGGGAGATTTTTGTGTTATGGTAATTGGCGTTCCAAATGTTGGTAAATCTTCCCTTATAAATCGTTTAAGAAATACACATTTACGAAAAGCTAAAGCAGCAGCAGTGGGAGGTGTGGCAGGCATTACAAGATCAGTTATGACTAAAATTAAAATATCTGAAAATCCTTTAACGTTTCTATTGGATACACCAGGAATTTTACCTCCTTATATTAAAGATGTTTATAGTGGCTTGAAATTGGCTTTGGTTGGATGTTCTCAGGATCATTTAGTAGGACCACAAATGTTAGCTGATTATTTATTATTTTGGTTAAATAAAAATAATAGATTTGAATATGTTGAGAAATTGGGTATAAAAGAACCAACAGATGATATAATGGAAATACTTATCCAAATTGCTATTAAAGCGAATAAAATTAAAAAACTAAAAAATTTTGATGGACAAATTATTCAAAGACCAGATTTTTATTTTGCAGCAGAACATTTTATAAAGTGTTTTAGAACTGGAGAATTAGGTCTTTATTGTTTAGATAAAGATGTACTAAATACCTAATGAAGAATCTATGAATAAATTTTCAAAGTTAATCATTAATTGTTCACTGTAAAAATGTAATATTTGATAACTAAAAGTAAAATTACTTTGTATTTTCCTACAAAAATGTTATTTAATAATTAAGAATAAGTAAAATTTTACAAAATAGGTACATTAGAAATTTTTTAATTTTTAATTTATTCATTTGTAAGTAATGTAAATAAATCGATTTTGTTAAGAATCTTATTTATTATTTATTAGCAAGTAATATAATTTTAAGTCAAATTTTATTTTACCTAAAATTTTCTGAAATAGTACTCTTATACAAGTTACAAAAGATTTGAATAAATTTTACATTTTCTATGAAACTCATAAATATTAATTTAAAAATATTAAATATTAATATCACAAACAATATTATAAAAGCATTCAGTTCAGAGTTCAACTCTTTTCAAATAACATATTTAAACTGGCCCCACTTTTAGCTTCTCTGATGAGTCCCACTTTTAGTCCTCCCCACTCTAACTCTTTCAGCTTCAATACCTGTCTCTTTTACATTTGCTTAACTTTCCCTGTATAGTTTCTCCTCTGCTTCCGTTCAGACGCGTGTCGATCTTCATTGCTCAAGGATCTTTACTCAAAAAATGTTAAATCCAAAAAATAAAAACAAATTGAAAAATCGCTAGATCGTCGAAATTCTCGATAAAAAATTTCGATTGAAAGCAACTTAATAGTAAAGGAGTACCTTCTCAAATTATTTAAGTTAATAAAATACGTTTACGCGAATAATTCTTATTGCAGTGAAAATGTTTGCAAGAGTCACTTTTTATCCATCCTTGATCTATAACATGTTCATGGAAAAAGTTTCATCAAGACGATGGTATGACCGAATTGATGAAACTGTAATTCTTGGAGCATTACCTTTTACAACAATGACAATACAGGTGAATATTAATATATTTTTTTATTAGTAAAAAGTTTTTATTGTTTATTGCAAGTATATATATTTTTAAATAATATGTTTTAGTTGATAAATGAGGAAAATGTAAGAGCTGTTGTGTCAATGAACGAGGATTATGAATTATGGTTACTTTCAAATACATTAGAGGTATTAAAAATAAAAATTACCATTAATTTTAACCATTTACAAAATTATTTTCAATACAATAATGTTAATAGGAGTGGAAGAAAAATAATGTTCAATTTTTACAATTATCTACAACAGATATATTTGAAACACCTTGTCAAGAAAAGCTTAAGCGAGGTGTGAATTTTATCAATCAATTTCGAAATACAAAGATAGAAAATAAAGAAAACAAAAAAAATGCAACTGTATATGTTCATTGTAAAGCAGGCAGAACTCGCAGTGCTACACTTGTTGGATGTTATCTCATGATGGTATATAAAAATTTAATGACTAATTTTATAAACTTCATTAAACTTTTGAAAAAATGTATAATTTATATATCTATAAATAAATTGAATAATTTACAGAAACATGGTTGGACACCTGAAGAAGCAGTAGATTACATGAAAAGTAAGCGACAACATATACTGATTCATAAAGCTCAATGGCAAGCTTTGAGAACATTTTATGATGACCAAATAAAGTCTAGTAAATCTTGAAAGACGTACAGAAAATAATTGCATTATGTACAAATACCTACTACCCAGTTTTGTACAGTACATTGTAAAATAACTGAATATTAAGATTTAAACGTGTTAAAAATATTTATTAAATAAACTGTAACTACAAGTTTTTAATATCAAAACTTACTAATTATTTATTTGGTTTGTTTTTCTTACTTCTATTAATATGGGTTGATGCAAATTTTGTAGCAGATGTAATGGCTGTATCAATCAATGTTTTAAAATTATCATCAGATATTTGAATTGGTTGCATATTATATGCAATAAGTGGATCTTCACCCTTTAGGACACTACCTGTTGATTCAAATACTTTTAAAACCTCATCCATCCATGTTTTAGCATTGAATGATGCAGATTGCATTTTCTTAAAATAATTGGAAAATTGACATCAGAATTAATTTGATCAAAAAATGATATCACTTAAATAATATAAACTTTACCTCTGGAACAAAGCATCGAGCTTTAATTTTATCTTTACAATGAACAATAACTAAAACTGGAGTTGTTGAAGGACAGAGTTTAATAATATTTTTTAATGAAATATTTTCTAATGTTGCGTTATTTGGTTGAAGACAATGGACCACAAAGGGCAATGAAGATGAATCCAACATTTTCTTAATTTCCTCTTCTATAGTATTCCTTCACAAATAAAAATGTTGCTTGGTTAAGGATATATCACTTGAAATGAAAAATTAAGGAAATTGAAGTGTCACCTTGCTTGTTGTCTTTCTTTTGTCCTAATATTTTTAGATAAAATTTCAAATTTTTCTAAACTTTCTTGAACAATAACATAAGGGAATCTCATTCTTTTCTTTTTATCAAGTAATTCTCTTTTCTCATTATGGATTTTCAACTCAATTTCTTTTAGCGGAACACTACCAAATTTAAATTCATTTTCCAAATTTATAGTTCTTTCTCGTAGATTATCACCTGCAAGTCTTGCTAAACGAGCTGTTGGTCCTGTTACTGCTTTTAAATTTATGCTAATATTTCCTTGAGATTTTAAATTAGTAATACAAAAATGTTCTAAAACCCCTGTTTTATGAACATGAGTTCCACAGCATGCTTCTCTAAAATGGTAAATTTACAAAATTATTAAAATTTGTTGTAAAATGAGAACAATAAATATATTATTTTTCAACGTAGGTAGTAATCATAGAGTACACGAGTTTGTTTAATCTTTGCAGGCTTAATAATGTATTAAGTCTAGTAGCCATTAAACTACTAAACTTTATTTTCACAAAAGATAAAAAAACTGACTTATTTTATGCCTATTATGTCAAAAAATATACTTTCAAGTTAAACATACTTCGAATTCAATATATCACTGTTTATTTCTACAATTCTAATTCCAGTATCTGGATAAACTTCTCCTGGAACCACAGTTACATTACTTTCACTTAACATTTGTAAAATGTTCATTGTGCTGGTTTTAACAGGAACATTAGCTTCTATTGTTTCATTTATAGATTTTTCAATAGCTATTACATCATCTATTGATAACTTTTTACCAAACACACTACATTCAAAATGTAAATACTCCTTCTGAACATCACTTCCCCGTTGGCCAACTACAGGTAACATTTTTTGAAGACTGGCATTTAGTAAATGAGTAGCAGTATGATTTCTCATTGTACAGATACGATTTTTTTCATCTATTGAAATCATACACTCATCGCCGACTTGTAGTTCATGTTCAGGATTTCTTGAAGATTAATTTTTATTGTTAGGAAAGTAATATGGTTATTTTACAAAATCATTTCACAAAAATATACTATAATGCAAATGTATATATTACTTACATTTCATCCCAGTCAACAAAATGCCCAATATGAATCACATAATCACGAACTTTTCTAACTTTTTCAAACTTAAACAAAAGATCTTTTATTTGTATATGACCTATATCAGAAATTTGACTTCCTGCAGGAGAATAGGCTAGTGTCTTATCTAATATTATTCCAACTTCAGCATTTGTATTAACAACTGCATTACTTTCAACAATATTACCACTAGTTGTAACGGTTGCCTCTACAATAGCTTGACTCTCATCCACATTAAAAGTAGTTTCAGGTTCAGATATTAAATTTCCTAAAGAAAATTTATTTTCTACTTTATAAAAATATTTATACCATATTTAAACAAATGTTGTTGTACTTGCATTTGAAGTACCAATAATTTATTTAAGATATTACCATTCATCACCATTCCTAATAATTTAGATTTGACTATTGGGAAATGATATCCTCTGTCATCATATGTATAATCATATTTAAGTGAATCATCAGTTTTTGGTATATCTCCTGATTCTAGTAAATTTAACGAATAATCAGAAATAATTTCACTGTCTGATTTTTCAAATTCATTTCGAGAACGTTGCTTAGCTTTCTCAAGAGCATCTTTAAAAGCATTTAAATCAAAAGGGATGGACTCAATTTCTGCTAATTTACAGATTACTTCTGAATTTAATCCATAGGTATCATACAATTTGTATGCAAAATCTCCTGGCAAACTATTGATTCTGCATCTACAAATTTTTTCTTGTTAAATTTAATACATAGAAGAAAATAGCAAAATTTTTGTGAACAATATTTACTCTGATTGCAGTAAAGTTTGTAGTTCATAATATCCTGCAGTCAATCCAGGTAAAGTTGTATCAGTAATAGCAGATAGTTCAGGGCGATGTCTTACAACTTTTTTCCAACTTCTTTCAGCAGCACTTCTTGCTGACTTCATAATTTCCTCTTCATAATGTATAATATGTTGTATCTGAAAAGTTTAAAATATTAAGGTCATCAAAATGAATACAAAATAAAATAAACACAAAAATTATTATTTAAATATTAACTTTATTTATATTTGTATGGATTTCGGGATAAACATCTCCAAGACTATCGGCAACATGATTTGCTAATTCTGATAAAAGTTTATTTGTTTTAAAAATTTCTTCACTGATGTCAATAGCTCTTCTCAAAATCCTTCGAAGTTTATGACTATCAAAATAAAATTGATATCAACATAAACAATTATTATATGTGTATTTATATATTTAGTGTAATCATGAGAAGAACATTACAAACTTCTTGTCAGGTAACATTCCGTCAGCCAATGATACAGTAACCATTCTGGCATGATCTGCTAAAATTCGATATCCAGAATCAATTTTATCTTTATCAGCTACACCAAATCTTCCTTGATATTTGGGAGCATGTGAAAATTTTGTAATTGCTTCAAATAATGGTTGAAATAGATCTGTATCATAATTTGAACGTTTTCCTTGTAAAATAGTTACCAATCGTTCAAATCCCATACCTGTATCTACATGTTTTTTAGGTAATGCTATTATTTGACCATTTTGGATTCTATTAATATAATAATGATGATATTTTCTTATACTTTCAATAAATAAGTTTATTTAGAATTAAAAAACTGTAATTTTTAAAATTCCAAAATTTTACCTTTGAAATTGAACAAATACTATGTTCCAAAGTTCGGTAAGATCATCATGTCCTTTATTGACTCTAGCAGCCTGATTTTTTAATTGCATAGTATGATCAATATGTATTTCTGTACATGGCCCACATGGACCTGTGAGTCCCATTTCCCAAAAATTCTCGTCCATACCGAATGGTAAAATGTGATCTTCGGGTACTCCAATTTTAAGCCAAATTTCTTTACATTCTATATCAGGTTTCAAATCTAATTTTTCATTACCACTAAAGTATGTTACATACAAAAAATCTTTTTTTAGTCCATATACATTTATTAACAAATCCCATGCATATTTACAAGCCTCTTCCTACAACATAATTCAAAATTTATAAATTATGCATTTTTTTAAATGATGTGTATTATAATATATATTATAATTTAAAAAAATTTATACCTTAAAATAATCTCCAAAAGACCAATTTCCAAGCATTTCAAAGAATGTATGATGGTATGAATCTTGACCAACAACATCTAAATCATTATGTTTTCCACCAACCCTTACACATTTCTGAGAATTTGCAACTCTAAATGCAGGTGGACTATGATCCCCTAGGAGAACACCTTTAAACTAAAAAGGATGTGATTTATGAAATATAAATAGAAAAAAGCATTAATATAATATAATTTTCGTAAAAAAGGTTAAACGATTTATATAAATGTGATGTGTTTAATTAGGTATTATGTAAACATAACTAAAAAAAGAGGTGTAAGTAGTCAATTTATTAGAAAGTAATAGAACTACTGTAATAAGAATGAAATAATACCTGAATCATGCCAGCATTGACAAATGGTATCGTTGGATCATTTAAAGGCATTACAGGACTTGAACGTACTATCGCATGATTGTTTTTAGAAAAGTAGTTTAAAAATTCATTTCGAATTAATTTTGAACTTCTTAATGCCTTTTTATTCGTACTGATCATTCGGAAAATTATTATATTATTTATAAATTTTAGGTGATGTGTGAACATTTTCAAATAAACTTTCATTATCGATGAATATAGGTTATATTTTAAACTTCTTTAATGCTTTAAAAACTCAAAATTTAAATAAAGCGCAACTTTGTAAAAATAGTTTCAGTTGATAAAATAAATCTAAGCAATTAAATTGTATAAAGTTCATTGTACAAAGTTCTTTTTATATGCCTAATATGCGAAAGTAGTACATTCTGCATCGTCAATGCGCCGGTCGTCGTTCCTGATAAAACTATATACGGACGATTGCAAATTGCAATACCTACCTCTATTCTCTATAGCTGCATTTTTTTTACTATATATATATATATATTCAAATTTAAGTAATACCGCGCTCTTTCATTCGATAATTTTTTCAAGCAAAAAAATGAGTTTATATATTTAGGTATTGAATAAAGATGTTAAAAGATAAAATAATTTAAGAATTAAAAAATGTTGGATGGAAAATTGGAAACAGATGGGTATTTTAGAATTTTGTTATAGAAATATAGAAATAATTAGGATTAGTTCTTCTCTTCTACTAAACTATTTAAAAGTTTCATTTATCAATAATTAAATATATAATTACTTATGAATTTTGAACATTTTCTCAAAATAGTCAACATGTAATTTACATAAATATGCTAAGTACTTAATTAACTTTTTCTTCTAATTTTACATTTTTTTTTTTTTTTATAATTAGGAAAATGAAGAAATAATTCAAAAGTATTTTATATACACAAATATTTTATTTTTCAAATAAAAAAAAAAAATTATCAGTAATAGGTAACACAAGAGTACATTGATGATTCTTTCATACGAATGAAATACCTTCAAATAGCATAGAGTTGTAGTATTTATCTTTTTGTAATGTATACATAAAATGTGAAAAATAAAAGTATGAAAAATCTATTTTATGAATAAAAAATACCTTGAGAATTCAGCTGCAATCCAACTTATTTTTAAAATAATATTAAATTAATTAATACACGACGCATTTATTTTGAAGTTTATATAAAACGGATTGTTATTGGAGAACAAAAATTATTTATTTACAATTTTTCACAATAAAAATCATTATATGTTGAATAATAATTATCAGATGATTTTGACAATGTAACATACTACACAGTAGAATGTTTGGATAAGATATCTTTAATTATACAGTCCAAGTATAAATTATGGTGTTTAACTGAATTACAATGATTGAGCTTATAGTAATGTAATAAAATATTAGTATGCACCAAACACTTGAGTATACAATTTTTTTTAAACAAAGTACATTTAAATGATTCCACATTTCTTGAGCCAACTCACATAATTTATTTAATTTTGTGTGGCTTTTTTAAATTTATTTACAAATTATTATAAGTTTTAATTTCAGTTAACTGTTTTGAATTACAAAAATAATTTTAAATGTTTTTAATTTTTTAACATTTACTGGTAATAACATTAGGTAAAGTCAAAAGCTTGTCAATATAATAGTATATTACGCACCTAGGGAGGAAAAAACTTGGACAGTCCACAGCTCGTGTAAATTGACACCCGAGCCGCAGGCGAGGGTGGCAAACACGAGATGTGGGCTGGGCGATTTTACTCCCGTGGAGCGTATACTATTTTTCCTCACATCGAGGCCGAAAATACCATATTTCCGTTTCGGAGCCGGGTGGGAATGAGGCACTTTCGGCCCGGTGTGTGGAAAATTATTGTAATATAGTTTCCTAAACACTACATTTCTTTTTTACTTTTTCCAATGACTTGTAAATTATGTAAAAAGTAAACTAAAACTAACTATTTATTATTACTTTCATATTTCTCTACAAACAGCCATACATTAATAGATTTTCTACAATTAGTTTATGAAAAATTGTATTCAACCTATTCTATGTTTCCAACACTAAAATCTATTGTAATTGTTGATAATTGGGTCAATCTTATTCATTGTGGGAATTATGTTCATATAAATTATAAATTTACAAATGATGGCAGTAGTACAGCATATTTTTATGTTAGACACATTTACAGAAAATCACTATTCCTATTCATTGAATACAAACAACTGAAAGCCTAGAAATTTTTTTGATAGCAGTTTTCTTTACAGCTTTACTTTTGTAAAAAAAAAAAAAAAAAAAAAAAAAAAAAAAAAAAAAAAAAAAAAAAAAAAAAAAAAAAAAAAAAAAAAAAAAAAAAAAAAAAAAAAAAAAAAAAACTGAAATAAATGCTTAATTAATTAGCTCTTGAATCAAAAAAATATTAACTTTCAGATTTATGTAATGTGAATTCTTTCTTATTTTTTAAACCATAAAAATAATATTTACAATAAATAACAATGTGTTACAGTCTTTTCTTTGGTAAAGAACCAAAGGCTGATATTACCGTTGCTTTTGTACCAGTAACAGAGGAAGTTAAAGCTGTTATTGCAGGTTGAGGTACAGCACTTGGTTTGGCTGCCGTTGTTGCTGTAGCAGCATTTGTAGAAATTTGATCCCATTTGCTTTTCCTTTTTTTGGCATCTTCTTCTACAGCTGGTGCAGTATTACTTGGTCGCTTAGCTGTTCCAGAAACAATTTCAATTTTTGTTTTCTCCTTCCTTGCCTTTTCCAATTTCTCCATTTCTGATTTTTGTATCTTTGCAAGTTCTTCATAATATGAATCTTTACCCCACTTGAATGGATCAAATCTATCAGGAGGATAATTAGTACCTAATTCATTGATACTACAATACTGAATTAATTTTTCATAAATGGATGGATTTCTAAAGTCTTTTCTTTGTTGTATAAGTTTATTCATATCCATGCGACCAGATTCCATTTTCCTGTAAAGATTTGTAATTTTTTCTTGTAATTCTGATGGACATTTTCCAGGTGGATCTGGTGGTATAATAACACCATACGCATCAGCTTCGCCATCTGAAATCAAATCTCCTTGACGATCGGGAGACTGCTGTTCAAATATATCTGAAGTTAGCCTTCCATTCAATGAAAACAACACTTCAGAAGCTAGAACTGCAGTTCCCTCATCGTCAGAGGCTACTGTATCATCAAAATATGAAACTAATCCCTTGGATGTTACATCTGCTAAGGTGGGTGCATTTGGCAAGTTGTTATTATCCTTGCCACTAATATTGGAAGTAATGATGGGGCTATTTGAGGCTGATGAGCCAGATTTGGGACTGATGAGAACCTGGGGCTGACCAACTTGGGCATTTTGTGGGGCAGCCCCTCTGGGAGTATTTGAATTCTCCTGAAGGTCGTCATCCACCCCGTCCTCACCCTCCGAGTCAGTATAGGTGGCCGTTAGAGATGCCAGAGCAACACTTTGTACAGACATGGTTAGTTGACTTTGAGTGTCCAATTTGCTACTAAGCAATATTTTGTGTGGAAACTCACCAGTATAGCGTTGTTTTCGTGCAACAGGAAATCTTGTCTATATAGACAATATCTGTAAAACAACAAAATATTTAATTATTTAAGATAAGTTTTTACAATTCATATAAGTAGTAGAACAAAATTTTTACATTCAATAATTGTAAATAATAATAGTAATAATAGCAATAACACAATTTCGTTTTTTTTTTTTTTTTTTTTATGACAAATTATGCATACTTATAACTATCTAATATATATAAATAATTGAACAGTTAAAAAATTACTTATTTTACATTACTAAAAAAATATAACTATTTTTACTCTTAAATAGTTTAAACTGAGCTATGTGAATATAATGAAATATAAATGCTTGCAAAGTCACAATTATTTTACAAATATGAAATACTGATTCTGTAACCTCAAATATTGTAACACTAACAATGTTCCGCAAAAAAGCACCGTTATTACATTAGCAAGACAGAAATTGCGCTTCATGTAGGCTCGAAATTCCTAGTCTCGGTCAACGTAAGAATACGAGATATTTAGAAAAATGCGATGAAATAAATAAATTATAAGAAGTGGTGAATGGTTACCTAAAATTAAAAAGGAACGATGAGCAGTACTGGCATGTGCCTTGTCTTCCACGGATTTTTTGGGATAGGTAGATCCACGGAATTCCAACCAACGCGATCAATGAACTACGCTATTGCTTACGCACACGATAGAATCTCTGGAGGACTGTGCCATTCGATGGTGTTGTGTAGCTGCTTTCGGCATTCAGGGTTCCTTCGGGTCTTCGCAATAGTTCGGCTTCATCACAACATCACAAGTCACAGTTGAGTAAACGTCTCCAATTTGTCGCTCATGTATGGGAAGATTGGCCCATGACACGAGACGACTCAGTTCATCGATGGAATACACCACTGTCGCACAAAATGCAAGTGAAATTTTCGCACGTTTCTCGTCACTTCTTGTAGAACGTAAACTACTTACTGTATGTAGAGGCGGTGCAGACTGGACTACTGAAGACCTGTCTGATTGGCGTCTTTCCCCACCATTTCCCGCTATCTATTCATGGTTATAAGCGCCATCTGTAGAATATGAGCGCACTGCTATTTTTTTTTCTTCCAATAAAATAGAGAATTTAGGGAGAATCCACATGATCACCCTACCCTCACCCATTACCCCGTACCGGTACCCAATCGAAAATTTTTCTAGGGTTCACCATCTTGACTACTATATATGCTCATCGGCGAGTTCGATAGCGAACGAGAGAAGCGAATCATATGAGTGGGTCACTTTCGAACTCGCCGATGCCCGATGAGCATATACTTAAGTAGTAGTCAAGATGTTGAACCTTACTAGAAAATCTGACGGTGGTAGGGGTAGGGTGACTGATGTGGAATTGTAGATTCTCGCTATATGATAATGAGTGTGCTCTATAATACTATACCCCGATCAAAACGCCATCTCTAGTCAAAAGTGGTTTCTGTTAATTAAAATAATTAGATGGACGATCTTTTAATTAATGATACAACTTACTGTTAACAGATACACGCAATAAAAAAAGTTTTTTCACTTAGTTTTAGATAGTTCTCGAAGATTACTTTAAAAATTTCTTTACTTAACGATAAAGCCATATGATTCGTCCATCAACTGGCAGGTGTCCATCTACTGGGCGAGTCACCCTATGTGAAATTATATCATATGAAAATCGAGTGTTTACAGTGCATTAAAAAAATATGTATTATGTCAGATTTTACTATAATTAAAATCAATTAATGCGTATTTTGTAGAGAATCGATTGGAGCAGCTTACTGGCACGCTCAGTGTAATTTGATTTTTCTCTACAAAATACAAGTTTATTTATGCATCTAATTTTATTTATCCTCTTCAATCTTTCTTATTTGCTACGCGTAATACAAAACTAGGTATGAATAATTTAAAATTTTAAAATAAACTTAAATTAATAAAAATGTCTACTTAGACGAAGTCATGGGGACGCTGCAATCTATTTTGATTTTGGGGCTCAGCCGCCCAGGTTATCAGTTCGAGTTCCTGACTCCCTCTCCCTATGGAGGGATAAGACCCCAAATTTATTAATATGAGGTAGGTATCTTAGTAAAACATTGTTAATATTATTTTTTCTATTCGGGAGGCTTATCTTGGTTTGAATCTCAAGTAGACCTCTCTGGCTATTTTTCAATAAAACTTTTCGTGGGGCGTAAAGTAAAGTTTCACGCACGCATAATGAGCTCGAGGGATTATTTATCACAAAAGGGCGCGAAATCTATATTTTGTTTTTTCGTGAATTATTTATAAATTATACTTTTGAGATTCTTCAAATATGTAAATACAGTATTCTGTAATTTTTAAAGAGATTGAACTATCCAATGTTTATTAATATTTTATAATTAATGTGGTATTTTCGGCACAGGTATGGACAAACAAAAATTACTATTTTCTACTTATTTTATTGCCGGCTAGCGTCGCCTGTGTGTTGCTGCCCCCGCCTCGCTCGGGCTGCCAATCACTTATTCACTTGAAGGCGACATTATATAGTCGAGAAAAAGGAAGAGAAATACGATCATAGATGTCGCAGTTTCTCGGAGTGAAGTAAAGTACTTATGTACTTTACAGACACTTATGACGAAAAATAATGTTCGCTCCACGGCCGTCGCATTTTAAGACCGAAGACTATTATATACTATTATGTTATTCTTAATTTGAAAATTCAAATATTTAAATTACATTTCCAATAAATATCATATAATTAAAAAATATCAAGTTATTCATAATATTCATAGAACTAAAAAGGGTTTGTTCATTCATCAGTGAATAAAGTCATAAAACTATAATTGTCATTTATTTTGCTAGTGATAAAAGTTTGAATAGATTGATCTAATTTAAACTTTTTCAAAGTTGAAATCGTAAGCATTTTTGTTTACTTTTTTTCTATAGTTTAATAAAATATAACATATATTTTGAACATACGCTGAAAATACTCGTTGGAAATACTTTTTATTTTATAACGTTTTACACTAACGAATTTGTGACAAAATTGATTCTACAATTACAGAACCATTAATTAAATAGATGCACGACATTATACAACATTTATATAATTTAATTTATAATATTTCATTAAGAACTATATGAAATAACTGCTTTATTATTTTTGTTTTTATTTTGAAAAAATGAAATTTCAAATCTAATAATATAATTTTTCATGTTTAATATTTATGTTATTTAGATATTTTGTTTTCTAAATGGAAATATATTGTAAAGTTAATTTCAAAAACATCTACGCGGCTTCAAAATAATTTCAAATTATTGAAAAGTAAAAATGTGCATTTTTAATAAACCAAATGTATTAGAGTACTATGAAACAGCATTCAGCATAGTATATATGCGAATGTTACTGCGCTTGCACTTTGCGCAGCTTTGTGTCGTCACGCCCACATCACGCGCATGCCTAACAATGTATTTTTACACATGTATACGTGTGTTGCAGCAGTGAAAGTGAAAATGTTTGTAACTCAATCAAAATTTTTCTCCGCGCAGTTTAATTATTTAGTTTTTATTGAATACAAGCTTATACGTAGAGCTTGCACATCGCTTCAATATTATCTAAATTTCTTAAGTGACGTGAGAAAAAAAATTATGCATTAATTTCATGAAAACACTTTAATAATTGAATGTCAAACTAATATTTAATGTTTTTTAGTGCAATTTACCTTTAGCAACTTTGCATTGAAGCTTCGGCATATTTATGAAAAAAATTATCGCAAGCTTCTGAGTGATAATAATAGTCTTTTATTTGGTTGAAAATGAAGTAATTTGTTATTAATGTGTATTTTGAGAAGTTTTTGCAGTTAATATTAACTAATTCCTACCGAAAATACAGATATATATTGTCACTTTAACTTAAAATATATAATTTTTTCGCAAAAGAGTTTGATTGTAGGTTATACGACATGTAGTCATTGCTTAGAGATATCATATTTTATGTACGATCGAAAAAATTATATATTTTGTTATATAATGTTACAGATACTTAAATAATAGCTTTTTCAAAGAAGTATAAATCATCTGCGTGTAGAAGAACGTAATACCTCGAAGAAATACGTAGAATATATTTTTATCGATTAAAAGTGATTGATAGTAATATTAAAATAGTAATATTAAAATATGGAACTCTTTCATGTAAGTTTTTATTAATATTTCTTAAACTCTTAATTTTAAAATGTGTAAAAACAATCGTTATACCTATATTGTGACGCATTGCAGATGATCATTTTCGTATGAATCAAGCCCAATTCAATAATGCAAAACGAATTGCTAAAAAAAAACAAAAGTTATACTTGCGATAAAAAATTATCTCATTTTTATTATTTATGCAAGATAAAGTTTCTACTTATAGAAGATTGGATTATTCAACATGAACTTGCAATTAATGATTCCGTAACTATTATTTCTCCATCATTCCGCGGTTATACTCCCTTACATTTTGCTGTCCAGAGCAAGAGTATAGAAATTGTGAAGGTATTGTTGAAAAATGGAGCAAATTTAACTCTTAAAAATGCAAGAGGACAAACACCGCTTCATTTATGTATGGATATGATTATGAGAAATAGAAAAAAACCGAAAGAAGATTTAAAAAAAATTGGTCGTTTTTTACTTATTCATGGATCTAATTATGCAAATCCTATTGATAATATGGGATTATCACATTTTCATATAGCAGTATTTTTGAATGATACCGGTGCGATACAGAACTTCATACAACAAGGAATCGAGATCAATAATTCTATTAATTGTAAATCTCCTTACTGGTCTGGTTATACTTCGTTGCATATAGCATGCAAATATTCCCTTAACCCTGTTGCTCATTTACTCTTACAGAACGGTGCTAATCTTAATCTCAAAGATGCAATTGGATTAACTCCCTTGCATTACGCTATTAAAAAAGGCAACGAAGAACTCGTATTGCTGCTATTTTCATCACTAAATAAAAATTATGTAAATCCTTTTGATTGCGTAGGGATATCATTATTACATGCTTTTTGTAAATTTGATTATTCAAAACATGATTTGGAGAACTTTTTGAGCAACAACGTAGATGTTAATCTTTCTGTAATGTCAAGTTCCCCTTTGTGGGCTGGGTATACTCCCCTTCATGTCGCCGTTAACGAGAAACGCATGCGTATAGTGAGAATCCTCATAAAATATGGCGCTGATGTCAACATCGAAGACGCCAACAAAATAAGCCCTCTTCAGTTAGCCATTCACAAAAATCTTATCGATGACTACCTAATGGATTTGATATTTGAATACAATAAAAAAGTTGGCTTGTCTATAGACAACGTACGATTTTTTCAATTTTTCAGTATTTTCCTAAAAGAGAAATCTGTTATAATTTCCCGTTTATCAAGTAAAGAATTACCAGTTAATTATATCGTGCCTTTAAACTATTCTTTAGGTTTATCAGGATACACGCCGCTTCACTTTGCAGTTGAACGTGGCGATGTAGAATTAATTGAAATACTTTTAGAAAACGGAGCAAATATATGTATACAGGATAACAATGGACTTTCTCCCCTTCATCTTGCTAGTGAAAGAAGAAATTATATCATTGTAGAAAAAATGTTATCTTTCTCCAATGGTGCCTTAGAAAATCTTATTGATAATAACGGCGTGTCACACCTACATATTGCCTGTATAGTAAACAACATAGATATTGTCAATCGATATTTACAATCTGGAGTCCAAGTCAATTTAGCTACTAAAAGTGGCGAAACTCCACTACACTTTGCAGTTAAATTTAACTCTGTGGCGACTGTGAAATTACTTTTAAAAAATAATGCTGACATTACTGTCCAAGAAATTACAAATGGGTTAACGCCACTTCACGTAGCCACTGAAAATAAAAATAGTGAAATTATTAATATAATTTTGTCGGTTCATAGTATTACAATTATAAATCCAGTTAACAAAATGGGTTTCTCTCATTTTCACATAATTTGTATGAATAATAGAGTTAATTTGGTACAAATTTTCTTAAATAAAGGTGTAGCTATTGATGCAGCAATCAAAACAGACTCAGTCAATTATCCAGGTTTTACATCCTTACATTTCGCAGTAAAATACTGTTGTGTAGAAATAGTGAAGTTACTATTGAAATATGGTGCAAATATTAATGTGAAAAATAAACTAAATAAAGTGCCTTTGCATTATGCTTTTAAATTAAAAAACAGAAATACAAAACAAATTTTAGATTTATTTTCGCCTGTAATTAAGAAGAACGGTGGAATATTAGATGATGGAATAGAATTATCTACTTTGCATATTGCTTGCATGAGAAATGACTATCTAGCAGTAAAAGACTTTTTGAATGAAAGATTAGATATTATAGATCACCGAACTAGCTTAAATTGTCCTTCATGGCCAGGATATACACCTCTGCACTTTGCAGTTAAATACGGAACTATAGAGACTGTTGAATTGCTTTTGAGAAATAAAGCTAATGTGCAAATAACGGATAAATATGGTTTCACCGCTCTTCATTTTGCCTGTTGTTATTCTAAAGAAAAAATTGTCGAAAAATTACTTGCTAGTAATTCGAGTCCAGGAGTTAAAAATGTCAATGGTCTAACACCTCTTCGCCTTGCTAAACAAGCTAAAAACAATCAAATAGTACATATGGTCTTATCTCGATCTTTTTCTATAGGGTAAGAAATTAAACAAAATGAATAATAAAATAAGATGTAAAATCAATCGATGGTATAAGATTTTGTAATTGTAATTTTCTGTATTTATTTTTAGTTTTAGTCTTTATTTTATTATTTTGTTATTCAATAACACATACAATTTAATATCCTCACAATGGCTTATAATATTTTAAACTATACTCTACGTGTTGGAGGGGGGGGGGGGGGATAAGGGGCGTTACTATACTATAGTCATTCATCGGATATTATTATTATAGTACATTTCGATACTAGTGCGACGATTTGATTTGCTTCTCGTGTGACTGTTAGCGCCCGAGCGAAGCGAGTGTGAAAAGGTCACACGAGGAGAAAATCAACTTCTCACACAAGTGTCGAACCGTATTTTTTGACACTCCGTGCGAGAAGTTCGATTTCTGGCATGCTGCG
>JAPYZO010005408.1:0-10263 GCA_030522905.1 Torymus flavipes | reverse complement strand
CACTCTACAAAGTTTCACCCTTGTAGGTATAAGACATTTACATATTATTTATTTACATGTTTCAAAAATTGTTATTAATGTTTGCAACGCTAAAAGCTTAGTAGACTATCACTTTCATTGTTTACATTGTGCAAACATTGCATGAAAGAAAACTTAGCTTTGTAGGAATGGGTGCAAAATTTCGGTCGCTGCCTCCCGGACTATCTGCGAGACATACCACCACCAACTGCTTCTCGCCCAGCATTACCAAACGGAAGTAAGTACGCAACAACATCCGCAAGCCAGAATACGCATCAAAATACGCGTCAGGCCACGTGTCTGAATACCAGCCAGGATATGCGTCAAAATTCGCGGCTAAACAAAAAACCACACTCCAACCTCCTGTGGAAGGAGAAAGAAACTGACTCCTCCCCCCACTACTACGGAGGAGAAGCAGGTAAGTGAGTAGGCTGGGCACCACACCACCGCTAGCGATCTCGCCCTCGGCTCTCTCTGCTGAGTCGAGCGAGGCACCCCTTTCAAACTCGATGCTCAGCATGCCTAGCTTATCGGTGCGCGACACATCTAGTGTACACATCTAGGGGCTTCTCCGACGGCAAATTCAAATTGCGCGAAGGAGTCTCTTTCCATCGCCAAGATCGTTCACCAATGTCGACCTCAATAAGATACCGCTTCCTGATAATAGTGTAATGATACCGCAGAGCACACTAGATCTTTCTTTTCCGTTTCGATACGCCTTAAGGTCTGTTCGATGAAATCAAGGTCCACCTGAGCTGGAATAAGGTGACGGTTGACGACTCCTCATCTCCAGCACCAACAGCACTGGCGATGCAGAGTGATCTGGTATCGCGTATTTCGGCTCTACAGGACCTTGTAGCAAAGCAGAATTTCCAGTTGGAGGAACTGCGTAAAGATCGTCAGCTGCTTTTGGAGAATAATAAGATCATGAAGGATCATATTAAAAATCTCAGTGTTGACCTGAGTGCTCTGCGGGATCAAACAAACAAAGCCGCCGCCTTCTTTTCTCACGGCTGCTCTCAGACATCATCGGCAAATACTATCCTCGCTCGTCTCGTGGGGCTGGAGCTGCGAGGTCCAGTAGCGAGAGTGGTCAGAGCTGTGAGGTAATCATATAAGGAGTACTAAAATACGACGCTATTGCCTCTGAAGATGATTTTCACGATATTGCCTTCGCAGTTATCAATACCATACTCCCGACCTTTGAACGGGAAAACGTTGCTGGAGTTCCCATCTTCACGCCCCGCAGAGCGCCCCGGGATGAGGAATCAACAGAGGGGAACTCGGGGTCGACCTCGGGGGTGGGGGTAACATCGTCATGTGTGGTTAAGCTTTCCCGGGCGGAACTGGTCAAGGATGTACTTGCTAATAATTATCTTAACACCAAAGGTATAAACTCCGAATTGCTGGGCCAGTCTTCGCCGGTTTGCATGCATACACGTACAATATTTAGCAATAAGTCGTTGCCCCACGACAACTTCCAGCTATTCAAAAATTTGAAGCCCACAGCAGAGGGGTTGGGCGTCAAATATGTTTGTCATGCGGGTGGCCGATTTCATGCTAGGCACAAGGAAGGTGAGCGTGCGCATGTATTTGCGTCTGCCGCCAATCTGCAGGCCATTCGTACGACGTGTCGGTCTGTCCCCTCAAAACAACAGTCAACCACACACGCGACTGACCATAACATCGACTGTACGGCTCAGGGTAGTCCGGGGGCACGACCGGCAAACAACTCCGTGGCCTCATCCTGACAGGTTGTGCCCCGGAGAAGTGGGTTCAGGGCTGGGAATTCCCTTCAGGCGGGATTCATTAATGTTAATTCAATTAGAACTCATATTGAGGAACTCCGTCTCTTTCTGACTGATTATCCCTTCTATGATATTTTTGGTATCGCTGAGACATGGTTGGGCTCGGTCGTGGATGACAGTCTCATTCAGGTCAGAGGCTACTCGTTAATTAGGCAAGATCGCAATATAAATGGAGGCGGGATTGCCCTGTACGTGCGAAATGTTTTCAAGATCAATAAGTTGGCTTTTTCTAATACTCAGGGACCAGGTAAACCTGGTATCCCTGAGTACCTATTTTGTAGCGTACAGCAGGGTAGCTCTCCTCCAGTTTTAGTCGGAGTTATATATAGACCCCCGAAGGTCCCCATGCAAAAGGACACTGATCTGTTCAATGTCCTGCGTGATCTTTGCAGTGAATTCAGTCATAAAATTATCATGGGTGACCTGAATGCAGACTTGTTATCCGGGTCCGACGACGCTAATACTATCAAGCGTCTGGCTGAGGAGCTATCCCTGCAGTTAGTCCGCCATGGCCCCACGCACCGCACCCCAACTTCTCACACGTGGATTGACTTAGTCCTAACTGACGAAAACGACACCATACTCGACTTCCGGAACGAATGGTGGCCCAGTTTTGGCAGACACTGTATTATAGATGTAACTCTGGACATCTTTACTCCCTCTCTTGCAAAAGAGTCATTCGCATATCGGGACCTTAAGAGCATTGACTCACGCTCAGTAGTTGATCTGTTGTCTCGCGGTAACTGGACGGCCATGATAACCAGGATAACTTCAACGTAGTGATTGATAAATTGGCACCTCTGAAGGCGTTTGCCCGAATAAAAAGTATCCTCTCTGGTTTGGGCTCGAGTTGAAGCAACTTATGGACAATCGCAACGCAATGCACAGACGCTACAAGCGCACTGGGCGTGCGGAGCTGTCCGACGAGTTTTTTCGGCTCTGCAATGAGGTTGATGCGTACTCGGCTCAAGAGCGTAGTACCGTCCTTAAACATCATTTTTTACGCTCTTGAAAATGGCAAGAACATCTGGAAGCAGATGCGCAACCTATCTCCTACCTAAACTTAAAGGGGAGAAATTTCATGTTTTCACGCCGGGTGCGCTTAACGAGCACTTCGCAAAGATATCTGCTTCTTCTCTTGAGAACTTAGAAGATGCAACGGACACGATTTTGTCTGCAAGCGAGGAAGGCTTTTCATTGAACCCCGGCAACATCAGTGACGTTGTCCTTGCTATTTTGCACTTCTCCTCGGAGGCAAGGGGAGTCGACGGGGTTCTCAAAGAAGGGATCGTTAAAGCTCTCCCAGTTATTGGCGAATTCATTGTTAAAACATTTAACTCCTCTTACTCTCTGGGTGTCTCCGAGTATCTGGAAGCAGGCGCAGCTAATAGCTCTAAAAAAGAAAACTGCTTCAGCGAATATGGCATATTTCCGTGCTATCGCACTGCTCTGCTTCTTGTCAAAGGTACTTGAAAAGATTGCCCACGCCCAAGTCACGGAGTATCTCAATAAAAGTAAAATTTTAGATCTTTTCCAGGCCAGATTCCGAAAACACCACAATACTCAAACTGCGTAACTGAAACTAACCGACGGCGTTCGCATGGCCATTGACAAACAGAAGGTAACGCTTCTGCTGCTGTTTGATTTCAGCAAGGCGTTTCACACCATCTCACTTACAAAATTACTGACCAAGCTACGACAGCTGGGGTTCTCTAGAATGGTTCTCTTGTAGATAAAATCATATTTGCAAGGTCGCACTCAGATCGTAATTTCCAACAGTAATAGAAATTCTGATTGGCTGGAAACTAATCTGGGTGAATACCCAGATTCCACAGGGATCTGTCCTGGGTCCCCTGCTACCCAGCTTGTACGTCAATCACCAGCAAGACGATCAAACATCTGTATTACGCAAACGACCTTCAAATTTATTTACACACCACTAAAGATAAATTTCTGGAGCGTCAATGGCGATCAAACATTTGTATTACTTAAACAACCTTCAAATTTATTTAGACGCCACTAAAGATAAATTTCTGGAGCGTTCGACTCGGCTGACGGAAGCGGCGCGGCTGGTCTTTGACTGGGCGGGGATCTCCGGCCCGTGTCTCAATCCTGGCCAGCAATTTTTTTGGTTCAAGAAGGAATGTGAATGACAAACTCATGGAACTTGCCTGTAGTTGAGATACAAAGTGGAGTGTGGCTGAAACTGTGGTAACCTCTTAGGATAGACAAAAGTACCAATGTGATAAACGAAAAAATTACTGTGTGATATTGAATAGGTGGTACTTCCAGTACCGTGATCCAGCGTGGGCCACTTAGCATTAATTACATCAACAGTATTACGATCGTCTATATACATTTATTTATTTTTTTTTTCAACAGTATTTTTGTAAATATTTCGATATGACCTTAAACAAAAACTTTGTCTTGTCTTCTTTGATTTTATTTAGCATATTTTAAGTATTGCATTGTGAAATCTCTTATTTTTAAAACTTCATATTCTTGTAATTATGTATTTATAATTTTGCCGCTGAGGCGAATAAAAAGGCTATCTATCTCTCTCTCTCCCTCTCTCTCTCCCTGTCGGTAACTGAAGACGAATTCTGCTTCGGCTTTCACTTTTTAATCCGTACTAACCGCTTTCTTACTTCATGGAGTAATATCCTTGTAGGAAAAGGGGCCCCAGGCGACACTTACGCTACCAGCCCAAAAACTAGAGGCATTGCGCGCCAGTTTTATGTACCGGGGACCTTTTCATGGATACGCTGACGTCCTAACCTCACTTGTCACCGAGCTTGCGACGAGCACCTGGCATCACGCATCTATCACTGTCTACCACCCGGCCTTACTGCTACTAGCCTGCTTCAAACGTGACTATCACTGCTGCACTGCTCTGGTGCACCACTGCATCGCTGCCCACCATCTAGCTGCAATTGCAGTACACTACCTTCATCACATTGGCTGTTACCCAGTCCATCTTCTGTTTTAAGCGTTTTCTATACTTCAGCCACGCGCAGCCAATTTCGTGCAGCTTGAGCGCGAGTTAGGCGCCCTTACTGCTACGATACCCTATCACGCCCGCCTGTGGTCTTTTTACCCGCGATCTACCTTACCGGTTGTTGCCGACTTACCAAGTGAATTTAACCATTTAGCATCGGGAACGGCGGTAATTTTAAACTCATAATTTTAAACTTGTTATTTTAAAAAGTTGTGGATATGTACTTTTAACCGTATTTTTAATCTTGCGCGCAGCCACTTTGTATAGCCTTAAGAGCGGTTTCAAGCGTATGACTTAGTATTACCTAGTATTAACTTAGTTACTAAATGCCCCAGTTCACGAAATACAACTGTAGCATTAAGAAAATCTTTTCGACCTGCGACTTATGCAATAAGCCATATCATCCGGGCTGTGCACGTGCGTATCTGGGTTCGAAGTCAGCTCGGGGGTGCTGCTTGGCGTCGTTATGTAAGCACTCCAGGGTTTGAGAGTCACGACTATGAATTGGGCTAGTGGGAATAGTATGCCATCCGATCCCCAGACACCGCTTTTTCGTTTCCGGGCGGGTCGACCGTACCGCAGCAACATCAGCAGGCAGCAACAGTTCCGGTGAACATGCCGATAGTGCCCCAGCAACATCAACAGGCAGTAGCAGTTCCAGTGAGTACGCTGATTGTGCTGTAACAACATCCGCAAGCAGGAATAGTTCCGGTGAGCATGCCGATAGTGCTGCAGCAACATCCGAAGGCAACAGCAGTATCGGACGAAATGTCAAGGTTCAACAATCTAGATAGTGAAGCCCAGATGTCTCGGATGTACGAGTTTATGTTCACGCACATGAATGGATTAGAATCTAGGTTAGACGAGGTTGCTAGAACCACGACAGAGCGTTTTAGTCATGTTGATGCGCGTCTACAGGCTCTTGAGCAGCGGGCAGTTCAAACGGTTCGATCCCACGAGTCAACTGCAGAAGTTCTCATTTCGGGTTTGTCCCTTAGAAGTCAATTACCATACCAGGAAATCGTAAACCGTATTTTTAACTTCATTGGGGCTACAAGATTTTTAGATGATATCATTAGTATTAGGAAGCTAAATAGTGTTAGATAGAGTGAGAGTTTAGGCACCTCTAATAACGGCACCGCTGCTCCTGCATCTTTCTCGCTGATATTGCGATTCGAATCCGTCCAAGTGAGAAATGAGGTCATAAAGGCTTACGATTCTCAGAGGAAATATCGCTGTCGTTACCATCTACCCCGATTTGCCATATCTTGCAGAGAAGAAAGTCTTTCTGAACGAATTTCTCGCTAAAGAAAAGCATATGTTGCTAAAATTAGTTAGAGTGCGTGCAAAGGCTTGCAACTATGAACGGGTTAGAAAAGAACAGATCTTCGTTCGAAAAAATACTGATTCTGAAGCCATGATAATTTCGTCCGAGGTGATTCGTCGTCAACCTTGCCAATCTTTTCAACGCCCAGCACTGACCACCTCATAGTTTCACACATGAACATAAATTCACTAAGGCGAAAGCGCGATGTCGTTATGAAATACATTGAAGATGTTAAACCACTTATAATCGCTATCTCTGAAACATGGCTCGACCCGGACTTTCCCACGTCTCATATGCAAATCGACGACTAAAGTCTAGTAAGAAATTATCGTGGTCTGGAAAATAAAAACAAAACTCGATACATGCAAGCAGGCGGAGTAGCTTGCTACATTCATAGGTCCCTTGTTTCTCAAGTCCTATTTATGTCCAAAATTTCAGATATTACTGAGACTGCACCTGCCGCTTCGAAATTACTACTAGCAGTCGTATATAGACATGAGGAAGGTCACGTACTTAATGCATTTTTTAATGTTATCGATGAATTATTACAATCTTATAAAAATATTATCATTTTAGGAGATTTGAACGTTAATGTGCTTAGGGATACTTTCCATTCTCGACGTCTTTTCGACGCTATTAATAAATGCTCCCTCTGTTTAGTTCCGTACGGAGCCACTAACTTGATAGCGGCGTCTCTGTTCTTCCGAACTACTTACCGCTATCGCACTAAGCGTCGCGAATTAAAAGAACTTATGTTATTTTCAAGATAAGCGTATTTGAGAAATGAATTAGCCTCGACTAATAATAGTTGTCGCATCTGGCCTATTTTGAGGAAGAAGGGACTAACTATTGATAAAAATAATATGAGTTTCAGCAGTTTTACTGCGCAGGAGTTAAACTCGTTCTACAGTGCAGTTGCATGTGCACATCTTCCTTGCCCTCCAAGCTCGCTGGATGCAATAGTAGCATCTACCCAAGTTATCGGCGACAGTACATTATTTTTTTACGAAATAACCACCGCTGAAGTCTACGACATTGCGTGAATGCTTTTTAGCAAATCTAAAGGTCAAAGCCCAGTCGGTCTTCCTTAGAAATACCTCGAGAGTCTTCTGTTCAAAGATACTGTAAGATTTCGGACTTTATCCGTAAGGTAATTTTTAGAATTTAATTTATTGTTCCCGAGTATTTTAATAACAAGAAATAGACTAATTTTGAATGTAGAAAAATATGTTTTCGATTAACGACGGCATGCAAGTAGGGGTAGTTTAAGAATAGGTGTTTAAATCATAACAATTGATTATATTTAAAACTAAGAGCAATGCTTTTTTTATTAAAAAGCTCCGTTACTTTAGGGTAAGAAGAGAGACCAAGCCGGAGAGCTCGACCTGCTCTGAGGCTGGAGATAGAATGAGTTGCTACGGCAAGTGCGGAGTGCCGCTGAATTTATAGTCCGCTGGGGGCCTTCTAGAACATTCTAGAAGGATCCGACTTAATTCTCCCCACCTTGGACTTTCTTTACAAGTATTGATAGGTGAAATATTTTATTAAAGTTAGAAAATGAGTTCAGATACGTATGATGACCGTTTTACAATAACTATACTTAAGCTGGATGTACTCCAAAAATGTATTGAAGGTCGTAGAACGTTCTGGAAGCTTCTCTAACTCTATTAATGAGTTGGCGTGACGTCAGAGGCAATTAGTGAATGATCGCCATAGAACGAGTGTTGATATTTACATGTGGAGATTCTCTTGTTGTCATCGTGACATCAGTAGCTCTTTATAAATGGAGATATAAATACTATTGATACGCGCGTGTTTATATACAAGAGCACGTGTGTGTGCTTATATTTATCTTTATATTTTACAATTTATAATCGATGCAGAATTTATACCCGTTACAATACAAATCATAGAAATGAAGAACTATGTGATAGAGAAAATATTATTCTCAACAAAATAAGCATAAGTGATACACAGAGTCTTAATAAGAAAATTAAAAATACCCGCAATCTTATATTATCTGTAGATATTAGAAGCTTAAATGCAAACTTTTCGAAACTTGAAATACTTATTGCAAATCACGTTACAAAACCAAGTGTCATAATATGTTTTGAAACCTGGAACTTGGAGTATTATCAATACAACCAAATACCAGGATATAACATTTATTATAATGACAGTAAATAAACCAAAATAATGGCGTTATAATGTATGTAAAAAATAATCTAATTGTAGATACTGAATTATTGGTAAGCTAAGTATTTTAAGTGGTGAAATAAACCTGAAAGCCATATATTTGTGAAAATATCTGCAATGTATCGATGTCATGTTATAACAAAAGCCGAATTTAATTACAATCTTGAGAAATATCTAAAAATTAGTAGGATTAAAAACACAAAAAATTATATTCTTGCTGGTGATTTTAACATGGATATTTTGCACAGTAATATTAAGAATAACGAAGCGAGTGATAATATAAATAATCAGGAATTTCAATGATAATATATTTATTAAATCGAACACATTTGAGACTACATCTAACAAACTCTATTACTGATCATTACACACTACTCGCAAATATAGATAATATTACATTATCAACTGACACCTTTCAGAATTTGAAACCTGTAAATTACAGAAAACTAATGGTTATTGCAAATAGTACAAATTGGAATGAGATATTATCGATACAAGATCCTGAATTTGTTATAGAAAATTTTTATTAAACTAATACAGGAATGTACTGATAAAGCTACTACAGTCAATAACAAAAAACGGTACAATAAAAGTCTGATGCCAAGAAAAAAATGGATCACAAGTGCAATAGTAAAATCCTGTCAAACCAAGAAATTTTATATAATTTATGGAAAAGCAATCCTGATAATATAAAATTAAAAAGTGACCATAAAAACTATGTCAAATAATTAGATAATTTCATAAAAGATGCCAAAATTAAACATGAAAAAGATCAGGTGAAATCTTGTAGTAATAATGGCAAAAAATTATGGAAATTTATAAATTGTAGCCTATTAAAGACAAAAAAGAGGTAAATAGTATAAACAACCTCACAATAAATAATGAAAAATTAGATAACAAATGTGATATAGCTAATTACATGAATATATATTTCTGTGATGTGGGATTAAATGTAAGTAACAACATTAAACGTCCTTCTAATGCAAATGTAAAAGTAACTTAACTAATTCAAAAACAATCTTTATTAATCCTACAAATCAGCTCAAAGTTACTAAAATAATCAGGGAAATGAGACAAAACAAGAAGGGTTGATGGCATTAATAGTAAGACCTTCATATATCGCTACCTTTAGAATACGGTGAACCTCAATATCTTATTAGAGAAACGCTCTAAAATTATTAACTAGCTATCTTTTAGATAGATTGCAAAATGTTAAAATTAATGAAAACATAAGCCCTTATAAATTAATTACAACTGGTGTTCCGAAAGGAACACATCTTAGGCCCTTTACTATTTAATCTATATGTAAATCTATTGGGATCTACTGGGAGATATGCCAAAAGAAACTATAATGTCAATTGTCGATGATACTGACGTCATATTAAGTGAGAACACGTGGACATCTGCTTAAGAAAAAATGAACAAATATCTTTAGTATGTTTGCTGATTGGCTCGCTTGTTATAAATTGTTACTAAATATAAACAAAACTGTACATATAACATTTGGTCTCTACTGTAACAGTGTGCCCAAAGATCTATCTATTAAAACTAACAATCAACCAATTTATCGTGTTGAGTGCGTTAAATATTTAGGTGTACATTTTGATTATAACATGAAACGGGATATACATGTACATCTATTTTTAAAAAAGTAATAAGCGGAAAGTGATAAGACGTTTGTGATTGGTTAAGTCTGATCAAAATAGACTTGTGATTGGTTGACGCTGACGTGACTTCCACGAGGAGGTTATGCTCAAGAATTGAGCTGTTATGTCCCAAAGACTTATTACAGATTTATTACAAATTTCATTGCTATTAGATATTTCCTGACATAAAGCGAGAATGTAATTCGAAACGGCACAGCATTTTTGTTCATGCGACACCGTGACGTAGCGAGCCACCGACCTCCAAAAGAC
>JAPYZO010005407.1:0-10266 GCA_030522905.1 Torymus flavipes | reverse complement strand
TAAATGGCAAATAACTATTTATTAATTCACATTTGAAAATCTGTTCTATATTGCATTTGTTAATAATCGCATAATTACTACAACTACTTTCATCACAAAAATTGGAATTGCCTTCGCAAAAATGACTGCATTTTAATGAAAATCTCGATAATGCCCACATGTAAAATACCCTCATGAAAATATCTTACAACCAAAGATTTGGTTTTTATTTTGCGGCTATAACGAGTAGAGTCAAATAATGTTACATTTTTCATAAGCCTATAAAATATATGGATTGTAGTTTCATCAATGTCATGATTTCTTAAACAACATATTATATAGGGCGGAGGGTTCATTTCTTTGTGTATCTTGCCGACAATAAAAATGTTTTCCGTGATCTTTATTATTTTTAGGTCTGGATTTTGACCATAATTTATTACAAAACGTGTGTATCGGAGTCCCTGATGTGAAATATTTTTTTTTTATGTTCAGAATAACTAAAAAATAAAGATATGGAAGAACAAATTTGCATTTCGGCAAACTTTGTATCATGAAGCAATCTTTCCAAAGTGCTGTTTATGGTTTCAAAAGCCTTACATGAAGTAAGCCATAACGGGCCGAATCTCCTGACCATTTCGGATAAGTGCAGAAGTAAATGTTATTACAACTCATATGTCGCTCACCGTTCAAATGACTAAATTGCGAAACGTATTCATGCAGAAGAATTTCTGTTGTCTGTATCATTTCTTCCTGGAATACTACAAGTTGTTAAAAATAGTTTCAACTCCGATGCTTTCCAATACGCTATATCACTCACAGACCTTGGTAATCTGACAATGTTATTTGGTGATCTAATATTTAATATGCGTTTATTAATTAATGCCAAAAACTGCGCTAATGATACTGGACGGGTGTGGTTTTCAAAATCAATCCAAAACCATGTGAGCATGACTAGCAGACAATGCTTTTCACCGCGCGTTTGCGCGTCAGCTCACTGTGATTGATAGTACCATAAAGAGACAAAAGTAGCCGTAACCAGACTTCCGCCAGACTTCCGCCAGACCGCTGCCAGACCACTGTCAGACTTTCGCCAGACTTTCGCCAGACTGGTGCCAAACTTTTTTTTTACACGGGACCTTTGTAGTATCACGTTTACAATTTCATATAAATTAAATGATTAGTGACGTATTCGAGATGAAACATTGTAATATTGTCTACAAAGTTTTGATTTGAATAATAATAGTTCCATTATGACTACTAGAATGTAAAATAACTGTAAATTTAATCGAATCAATATCAGATTTTGAAATGATTCAAATCTATAATTTTATTTTTTCTCAAGTGGATATTGCGTGGAGAGGTTTTATATTTTTTGGCCACGAGCACGAGGATGACTCATCTATTTCATTCTACAGCTATTTCTCCAGGTAAAGATGGAGCTAAACCCATGGACGGTTTGACTGAGTAGCAGAAATTCAAATAATTTAATCTATTATTTCTTCTTAACAAAATGCAAGAGAATTTATCCTATTGAGCGAGTCAGTCCTTCCTTTTTAATTGGTGGTTTCCATGCAGCTTACAGGCCTAGCACGTATTCTTCCAAAATTTTTTTTTTTTCCCCTATTATTACACATAACCTATAGATTTTTCCTGTGGACCTTTGTCTTCTCCTATGAACTTTTCCTCCTCTACCTTTCCTTTCATCCATCCCGAATTCGCCCTCGGTTATCGGATTTTTCATGTCGGATAAATTCTAATTAGGAAAATTCGTCCCGGGGTGCTCGGTGTATTGGAATAATTTAATTTGGATGTGTAGGTCACATTCCGTAGGCTTATACATCGAACCGGTACTTATCCAGACCTTCCGTTCAACGATCAGGTGAGATAGTCGCAAAAAAACGCGGTCATATATCTAACCTCAGTGATCGGTCGTGGTATAGCGACTGCGCTACTTGTAAAACTGTCGGTCATTGTGCGAGTTCCTATATTATAAAAGGAGATAGTGATTATTATCGAACCGAAGCTTAGTGCTAACTTCAGAGCATTATAAAAAAAATTCATTGGCTCGCGTTAAAATTAGTTTTAAAAACGAGCGGGTACGTCGAAAATTGTATTCAATGACCACAATGTATTTAATGTCAATAAAATACATTTCTTAAAAGGGTTTTCGAATTAATTGATTATCTAGGAGAACAATAATTATAATAATTAAATAAGCTGACCTGGAAATAATATGAAGCATAGTAACATATTCCACTATTTATAGTAGGGCCAGCTGAGTTAGGTATTAAAAACTCTAATTTGAGCAAAGTTTCGTCGACGTTGATTGTTCTTTTTCAACCGGACTCTCAAATAACGCCTTTCAACTGAATTCCCGCAGATAATGCCTTCTTAAACCAAACTCCCAGATAACGTCTTTTCAAATAGAATTCCGAAATAACGCCTTTTTATTCGGAAGCGACGATTTATTGTTTTTAATGCATTCGTAGTAATCGTCAATACACTGCACATAATGTGCACCATGATGAGCAACAGGCGACGTCTCACGCGGATCAATATTGCAGAATTCGCAACCAATAAAACTAGAAATAACAATGCTGATCGTTTCTTCCCAGGAGATTATCTGCTGTGTTATAGTGTCACTTTTTGCATGATTTTGGGATCGATTTCGGCATTTCGTTGACTTCCTACCGTTACTTGTGGCATCCAGGACGCCTTTGACGAATTGGACTAATTGGTGCAATTCGACGGTTTACTCGATTGGAACGTTCCACGCGTTGGTATTTACTCACGAATAACAGAGATGAATTTATATGCACGTTCCTCACGTTAGCGATCTAAAGTAAACTCAAATTGAATCATACTACTATAGAGGTGCTTATTTAAATACAGCTGCTCATACAAATTTACGAAAACGACAAATTTAATAATATTTTGATTTTTGACGCCAGAGAAGATGATAATTTAGTTGCACCGCAATTAGAGTCCAAATAACCTAAACCGCTCAAACATCGATCCCGATCGGACTGCGCACGCGAACGCATTTGCATCCCGCACGTGCACAAGGAGATCTGGTGAACGAGCTCACTCCCAAAGAGGGGGAGAGAGAGAGAGCGAGAGAGACAGAGAGAGAGAGAGAGAGAGACGGAGAGAGTTATCGGAGGAGTTATCGCGTCCGATTGGCGGACCTCTCGCGTTCTGCCGCAAGGACACGGAAATGAAATTTGAAGCCGCAGTTCGCTGAACCATTAACGAGGCTATTCGGCCGGGCGATGGCGAACGCAGATATGCTGCTGCTGCTGCCAGTGCTGCCCGATCTCGTGTACACGCGCAATGTGTAGAGTAGGATAGTATCCGCGCGCAGGCTCGACGTGCTGCTATCCCTCGCACTCCCATGTTGCGTTGGGCGTTGGAGCAGGCGGCGATGCTCTCGACATGGATTTCGATGCAAGTACTGCAGTTGCGAAGTATCGAGCCGTTTGTCTCGATGGGGTTCGCCGCCGCGGCACAATTGATCCGCGAGAACGCGACGAATTTATTTTCTGACCATAAGGTGGCTTGGCGAACCGATCTCTCGGTCAGTGCACATAGAACGAATACAGAGAAACGTCGATGTCTTTAATTGCTACTATTATTTATCAAATATCATTTATGTTATCTTTATTGCCACTCTGCCTTTATTATATTAAGGTTTTTGTGAGAAGATGATTATTGTAAATCCCACTTGATAAACATTTAGCCATCGTCTTGCACATTCGTAATATGCTCCTAAAAATACTGTTAAAAGAATGAAATCTAGGCAGTGACATCGACCTGTGTGTTCGCGTATAGCTACATGTATTCACGATACAGCAGCAGCACTGCCAACCACCAGCAGGCCGTGGCGCGTATAACACATGTTCGAGTCCATCGATGCGGTCTCGATAAAACCCGGGCTACTGCTGCGTGTACGTTCTATTATCGTGTGCGACCTGCTCACGAGTAGGAGGACAAAAATGACTGGCACAGCAGTTAAAATAGAGAGATGGTTTTGATTCATTCAAGCTTGCAGGGAGAGAAGAACAGAAAATACATAGGTTTTTGTGCAGCATTGCTGTATTTATGACTTATTGTGCAATAAATATTGTATACGCATAATTGAAAAAAAAGTTAACTGAAAGCATGTTCATTGCTGCTGTTAGTTTAATAGTTCTATTTTTTCCTTTCTAAATCAAATGCAAATAGTTTGTGTTGATTAAATTAAAATTATAATATTAATACTCAATCTTGTGTCTTCATACATTTGCCCTTTCAAACTCATATACTTCAATCTGAATTCAATAAAACCTTCAATGGTATATAAGCAATAATATAACCATTTTATAGATCTGTTACGGGATACAATTTCTATGATTTTGTTAAAACTTTTCCATTTAAGATTGGAACGACGTTTATAATTGAAACACTGGTTAATAAACAATATGACAGAAATTTTAGGCATAAATCAGTAAACAAGAACAAAATTATTAAAAAGTAAATAATGCCATATATAATTTATCTACTTATCTATAGAACTGTATTTGTAGATATACACCGGTAAGCAATGAGAAACACGAACGCTTAAAGAAACTTTTTAAAGAATTTATATTACATGAGTTACCGAGCTTAAAAAGAATAGTAATAAGGACAAGTGTGGACAGTACGTAAGCGAAAGAGAAGATGGCGAAAGAAGGAAAGGAAGTCGCGAGAAAGGGTGTAACGAGTGAAGTGGGTTAGAGAAGGAAAATAAAGAAAAAAAGCACAGATCTCGAGAGATGGAGAGAGAAAGAGGGAGAATCTCCACCTCGAGTGGTTGCTGCTGGATTTCATTCCAAGGCCTCCGAGTCACCACAGATGGAAAGAAACGGCAAAGAAAAAGAAGGAGTGGAAGGTGCAAGGATAGAAAAACGACCACAAACGGCACAAACAGAAATAGACGATGTGTGTGTGAGAGAGAGAAAGAGAGTCAAAAGCCTACTGAAAAATGTATATGAAAATGTAACGGAAATAGAAAGTAGTACACGTAAATAAGTTATATTTCGCGAGTTACATATTATGTATGTGACCGAGATTGTTACATGCAAGAAATATTTCAAGAAATTTTCAGGATTTTCAAGAACTGTCGTCCAAATGCTTTGCTTTATTTTGATAAAAAACGAGAAGTTGATATTTTATTTACTCTCCAATATGCAGTTATTATTTACGATAACTCTTTTTACGTATGCAATGTCTACTTTCTAAGTTTCTAGTCATTTCTGATCAATCCTTCAAGCACATGACCTAGTACCAAATAATGTAAGAATCAGAATAAAAAAAAATTTGTTGAATGAGACCAAAAATGTATATACGCATATATCACCTATATGTGTAATTGTATATTTCTAGTGATCAATTTGAATATTATAAAATAAAAAATTCATAAAATACCGCATAGGGTCTTTTCGAGTAAATTACTAATTTTTTCTTTTCAAGTTAATTCCAGAGTGCCATTTTAATTGATTTTTATTCATGATTAATTAGTTTTAGACCTTTCAAAACTATACTCCATCATTTTATATAGAGACTTCACAGAAGCTTATAAGAGGCCTCTTATTTATCCAACATTTCGAAAATGCAAAATTGGTCGTCGGAAATATTGATCCCATTATTTAATACTTTGATATCCACACGAGAAAAGCCAACGAGTTTTTTGGTTGATTTGCATGCTGCAAAGGGTTTATATATATATATATATATATATATATATATATATATATATATACGCGGTACGCATATGTGTACAATACTGACACTATAAGCTCAATTTCGGCCACGTTTCATTTAATCATTAGTTGGTGAAAAAGCAATGGCGACTCTGGATACTTTTACATGATATTGCATACAATACAATTAATTAAAGACTACCAGCTATATGAGTAAATCCACAATTTTATTACCATTTTTGTGTTGCAAACGGTCAAAAAAATTTTTTAGGAGCACACCTTTCGGGCACGTTTTTTCTGGCTCATTCATACTATATGAAAATACCGTTGAACAATCAAAAGCCAGTGGGTGACATCCATTTTTATTGCCTTCAATTTTTTCAAAAAATGGACGAAAAGTAGTCAGTAATGATTAACCAATAGCAAATTATTAAAGGTGATAACAAATATTCCACAAAAAAGCGATTAAAATAGTGAATCCACGTAATTCAACCATTCAGGAAAAATCGCTCATTTTTGGTCATTTTTCGCGATTTTCGAATGCACGTAACTTTGCGCCGAATTGACCTATATTACGATTCTCATCTCAAATTAAAGCTCTTTTCTTCTACTTTAATCGCTTTTTTGTGGAATATTTGTTTAATTTGCTATTATACGATGAAATAATTATAAATATTTATTCTTTTATTTTTATGTATTTCTCATACCAATGCCCAATAAAACAACAAATATTTCGTTTATACATTCAAATTTTATTATTCATTTTCAAGTCCAGTCTTATTGAAACGCGAGGAAAAGCTCAAATTGGACGAAACACGAGCGCGAAAGAGCGGAAAACCTGCAAGCCGCATGGTGAAAAATTACGAAATAAAGCAAAGGGTCTCGCGCGTTGAGGGGATGCCCAGCGTGAGTGCCGCTAGCGCGCGCCGAGGCAACAATCGCTTTACTGCGGCGTGAGCGCGCGTGCGCGCACGAAAAATAGAAGTGAGACGTAAATCCGAAAAGTCGCGAACCGCCGCAAAGTCGAATCGCGTAAAAGCTGCAGCTGTGCCGACGGAAATACGAGAGCCGAAGTCGGACACCCGGAGTCATTCGACAAGGGCTGAGAGCTCTGCCACTGCAGCACCGAAAGGTATAGCATTGCTATCTCTTTCTCTCTTTCTTTGTCTGGCTGACTCTCTCATACACACTCTCACATATTCTCACACACTCTCCCCCTCCCTCTCTTTCTCCCTCTCTCTTTCGCTCTCCCCCTCTCTCTATGGCATGAGCAGCAATCGTAATAACCTGCAGTGGCCCGTTTCCATAATCGTAAAGCCGATCTTCCGAGCGGCACTCAAGTGCAACCTGCCACGGCTCTTATTCGCCCCACCACCCCACATGCGCAGAGCGGGCTGAGCGTGTAGCTGCAAATTTTGATTGATTGGGGTTTTACAGGCGAACGGAAAATTCGCAACGAAGTGGTGCCGAGCACAGATATTAGGAGTCGTATATCCGACTAATAAGTAGATTCAAATGATTACGGTGCACAATCATATAGTACTTTATCTGAAGGTATAATTATTAAATAATGAGAGAAAGTTATTTTATGAATATTTTGTAATGTAATCTCTAAACTTTACTTGTTCTTATTCAATTAGCTTTATTAATCATTAAAATGGTTTTTAATCTCAATATTTTATATTATGTAAGTAAATTCATTTTATTGCTTTAATTAAAATATCGAAATTGATCGGATCGTTTACAAGGTTTTAATTAAATCCAAGAATTTAATTCACATTAGTTTTTAAAATATTTTTTGTACATCGTACGGAAAAAAATATTCAATCGAAATTTTTTAATAAACTCTCCGTAGACGGTTATAATAAATATAAAAAAATATGAGTACAGATAAAATTATTTTTAGTTGAACCACTTTTATAGACCATAAACTTTCGTAAAATTACGCGCAACAAAAACATATAATGTCGCTCCACATGAATTACAATGTTACGCGTGTGTCGTCCTAAAACGCAATTTTCGCTTGTATGAACTGTTATCAGCTTTTAGAATGCAACATAAAATTTTAGTTATTTCAAAAATCTACACAGACCCTATAAACTCGATTTTTATTCTACTACACTTATCACTAATTCTGCAATTTGTATTATAATCCTCTTTCCAATCCTCACCATCAGCTTCCTCTTCTTTCCTCGTTTTATACTTTGCTGTGCACAATTTTATCTCCGACGCTTACTCTTGTCAGCTGCCTTTGTTCTTTACTACTCCCATGGATTTTCGCGGACGTGACCTCAAATCGATTGCCCCCGTCAATTGATCTCGTCATTGCTCCGGCTGTACCCCGTGATGTCTTGCATCTCCCTGTCTTCTTTTCTGCTTCATCCCTTTTCCTCGTTTTCAATCTGTCTTTCTTATCCACAATATTTTTCTTCCGCGTTTACATCCTCACTTTGGCTTTAAACTTCAAATTTGAACACGATTCATCGTATTCAGCAATTTATTACAGGACTTTTTCACAAAAAAGGATAATTTTGATTGCGGCAAGTGAGTTATTGAAACTATTATATTATTCTATTTTGACAGGTGTGACTTGTCTTTATAGACTCATTACAATTCAGGAACACTTGCTTGAACTATGAAACTAAAATGGTGGAACTAATGTACGAAGTGGAGACGTGAGGAAACTTCTCAAAATTAACACCTGAATTTAATTTTGTCAAATATCTAAAGCTTTACTTGATTAATTTTGTTGTTCGATTAGTTTAACGACGATTTTTCTTTTACATACCTATACTTTTAATTGTCAAAAATAATATATGAAACCAAGTTCTTGACATATTAGAGTAAAATAGAAGGTGAAAAATATGTATACTACCAAAATACACCATCATAATCTAAGGTACTTCAAAAAATTGTTAATAATTATTACAATCGTCAGTAAATATCAGATTTTTATTAAAAATACTCTTTTGCACATATTTATTAATTGCTCATATAAATCTTTTGAAATAATAGAGTTTTTTTATACTAAACTATCAAAATTTTTTAATAATGACCTGTATACTACAGTGCTAATGAACTTTTCGACTTATTCATTGCTTGACTTTTCACGAGTGCACTAGTAAAAATGTAGTTTTGTCTATTAGGGCTCAAATTTACCCGGAAACGAAATTACAATGCTTTTATGATGATTAATTCATTATTGGTTTGATTTATTATATAATCAGCTAAAGTTTAATTGCGCTTTCAACCGAACCTAATCGCAATAACGCCGCCAATTAGTCATTTAAATAAAACTTGCGCTTCGAGTATTTTAAGCTGAGAGCTCGAAATCTTCATACCATCGCGGATACACGTACTCGCAGACACGAGCGAAAAGAGAAATAGAGTGGAGTGGCCTTTGGGCTTCGGATTCCCTTATCACGATAACCTCGCCGATCCGAGTTCTGCAGAAATTTAACGAGGCAAATCGCAATTGACTTGCGCACCCCAGTTATTTATACATTTTTGCCGAGTTTTACCGTGATACAGGAAGAGGACCGGTTAATCGAAAGGTTTATTTTCTCCGTTCGTTTGATTCCCCTGTAGAGTTTCTTCTGTTTTTCACAATAGTTTCATAACAGACGAAGTTAACTAAAACCGTAGAAGATATAGATATCGCAAGATAGGTAGAATTTTCCTATGCCGCGGCTGAGTTGAATTTTTAAATAGTTTTTTTCAATCTCTGCAGTTTAAGAAAGTTTAATATTTTTCATTAAACATTCTTAATTTGAAAAATTGTACCGTTTGTTAGATTTTCTTTTAAGAAAAGAATTCTGAAATGTTTTAGAATGTTTGTTGCAGTACAGATAAAAAAAAATTTTTCTTGCACTCAGGACGAAGGTCTTGCCTATGTTCGTCCAACTTTATTTTTGTAAAACGGTGCTCATTAGTGACGATCTTTGGAGTCCACGTCGATTGTCCAGGCATTTTTCGAATGTAGCTTTTTTTCTACCGCGTCGAACGCGTTCGTGCCTCTCTTCCTTTTGCCTCCCCTGCACTCACCTTCATCCCTGTCTTGTCGTGCCGCGGCGAGTCTCTCCCTCTCTAGCTCTCTTTTTCCCTCTCATTCTCTCTATCTCTCCCTCGTCTCCATTCGTCGAGCTCTATTTTGGTTCCGCTATTTCCGCTCTTGTTCCTTTTTTAGATGTCCCTTGTCGGGAAACCGAACTGATTGTTCCACTTAGAGGAATTCATTTCTTTCGGACATTTAATTACCTTTTTTCAGTGCGCCACGCAACTGCGGCTGTTGGATTCGACATCGAAGTGGTCGGCAAGAGAAGGGGAGGGTACGGGCTTTTACCTCTGTTGGATACTGAACGCGGTGACTAAAGTTTGAAATTCAACTGCCGCGCATTGTAACAGAGCATTGTTTGTACTTTTTTGTTTGTTATAAACACAATATTACAAATTTATGCATTAAAAATAATTTATTTTTACAAAATTAAATCTCTTTTTATTTTTTATCAAATCAAAGCGTAAAGTACACTAGTTTATTTTTCGTATAAAAAATTTTAAGGAAATTACA
>JAPYZO010005405.1:0-10540 GCA_030522905.1 Torymus flavipes | reverse complement strand
ACCAAACAATTTTTTACACAAAATTAAAACATCTTAAAACACAACATCGAAAAAATCCCTACCACCTCTTTAATTCTCGAGAGACAAATGAGAGTATACCCCATATACATCGTGCGAAATCACATCGGGCCCTCAGAGAGCTACAGCTATAGCGCGAACGTTAGAGAGGCGCAGGGGCTCCGATTAAAACCGATGTTTAATGCACATCGATATTTACACCCCTGTAACATCAATACGCCCGGGCCTCTCTCCCCTGTCACCAAACACCGCGCGCACTATTTCAAAGTTCGCCGTCCCCTCCTCCCTCCCACTTGCGCGCGCGCGTTCGCAAATTCGTTACCGAATGCCATTAACGGCCAAAGGGGGAACGCGGAAAAGGGAGAGACTGCTGGCCGTTTGCTCTTTATCTATACATGCGCGGCCCTCTCTCGCTCTGTGTGATATGGGCTGATACTCGCTGCTCGCTTCGACGAGTATAATACAAAGGGAATTTTGCAAAAAGTTGCGGCTTGTTAAGATTGGATGGCCGTGATTGGCCGGGGTGTGATTATAGATGGGATGAATGAAAATGCAAGCGAGTGGGTTATGGTCGCGGATTTTGGGCGGATGGTCGTTAATGATCTGGTGATGTGCGGCATTTATTCGGGACTCGAAATATATAATGATACTAATGATTGGTTCGAACGTAGGTTTTGGTTTGAGAAATAACGGAAATGAAGTATATTTATGATATATGTATGTGGATCAATATTTGAAGGGGCTAATTTTTCACAAAACTAATATATAGTTACATAAGTTTTTCGGAATACGCAGCATTAATTTTTCTACAGAATATATAGCACCATTCACGTTATAATTAATACGAATTTCAATTCTACAAAATCGGCTTTACCCAATAACTTCGCGTCTAAGTCTCTCTGGCCCGCGTTTAAAGTCGAACTACAAATAGCTCGCTCAAACATCCAAAATCTAGTATCTCCAATTAAAACAGACCCGTATTTCAATACTTCCCACACACACACGTATACATATACGCAGACATACACGTACGTACGTATCCAATATGCGCGGAAAACTTTAATTCGATTACTCCGTGTCTTAATTAAACGGCCAAACTTTTCCGAATTTCGAACGGACAGACTTTCAGCTACAACCTGCGAGCTATTAATTAACCGCTGTCCATCGGGAGGGAAAAATTACCGGTGCGCAGCCTCGTCGGCCTGTACGATCGTGACGAGTCGATGCGGCGTGTCAGTTTAACCATTCCGGCAAACAAACGCTTCCGTAATTCGACGCCGCCGCTGCCGGTGTGCCTGTCCGTGGAAGCAGCAGAAAAGTGTTACGAGAAAATTTGGGCTGTCGGGTATGGAGAAGGGGATCGATTTTGTCGAGAGATGCAAGTATTATGGATGCGTAGAATGTTATAATACAATTCCCTGAGTAGATACGTGAAAGTTATCGTTACAAATTTTTTCAATAATTAAATTAGACTGGATATATGTATACGTATAGTAAGATTGAAGATCAGTTACTTTAGCTTTATTTAAAATTATAAATTCAAAAGTATATTATTTTCTAAGAAATATTATAAACATATTTTTGACAACATGTTGTAAGTGTGTACACTGCACCCATCGAAGAAAATTTTTAATAACATTCTCTCCCTCTTACCGTTACATTTTGTCACTTATTCACTTTACCTTGAAAGCCCCTATCAAAACATCTTATACATACATTTTTTATGACTCCAGCCATCCGACGAGCAGTCTAATGAATTTCGAGACAGGAACATTCGAGCGCGCGTAATTTTTCGCGAGCCTAAAAATATATATCCGAATTATTTAAATTTCGACATAACATCACTTTTAAAAAGAGCCATCAACATTGCCGTCACGATGGAAAAACACTGAAAAAACCATCAGCCTCCATCACATCCGCCCGCGCCAAAATTCTCCTCTAAAAGCCGATACACCCGTCATGAATATTAAAAACGCTCAACGAGCCGTAACGACGTTCTCTCTCCCACGAAAGCATACACTCACACACACATACACTCGCCTTTCATCCGCCGAAAATTCTCTCTCTCTCTCTCTCAAACGACTCTTTCAGCGAGCGCTCACGCGATATCGGCTCTACACACACGCGCGCATTACTAAGTCATGTACGTGTACGGGCTAACGCTTACGTGGCCGAACGCGAAAGTTTCGCGACGGCGGCAGCGATGCGTCGACGCGACCCTGTTTCTCGCGCGCGAGCGAGGGTCTTTTGTATGTCACGCGCGCGTAAGCTCTTCTCTCTTTCACCCTCCCTGTGGTTCTCTTTTTTTTTTTCAAAGACAATTGAAAGAAAGACGTTTATAGAATACCCGCGCGCGTACACATACGTGCGGCGCTGTCGTGCATTTTTTATCGGTTCGTATAATGGCGCGAAGTGGAGAGTGAGAGAGGTAAATGAGTGGACGCACACGTGGTAAATGGAGAGGCATAGAGGGAGAGTGCGTTTTAAAAGCGTCCCGGTATTTGTTGGAGCTTTGTGGGGGGAAGAGTCTAATATAGAATACACCTAATGGCCATTAGTCATTCGCGCTCGCGCGCGTAGTCGATGTGGAATATTTTATGAAATGAAAGAGGCGGTATGAGGCTCTTTTCAGAAAGAATTTTCTTACTAAAGCGACGGGAAAGTTATCTCTAAACAGGCGTCCTCATTTTTCAATCTATTTGGTATTTATGAAGTGTGAAAAACACACTTACGTTTGTTAAATAATTGAAAAATATTTCAAATGCAATTGTTACTGTGATCATTTATCTATTACAATTGATAAAAAAAAATCTGTCTTCAACAACTATAATGTTTTACGAAGAAAATGTTTCTTCATTATGCCAAATAATAAATGCGTTATTTAAGATTATAAAATGCTCTTTTAATACCAATTCTCCTCGCTTCTTAAAATGCAAAAATCAACAAACTTCCAACCGATAGAGCCCACGACACCTTTCCGCGCACTCAGCAGCAGTAGCACACACACGTCGCATCGGCCGCGCTATCGACCTGACTGTGTGTGCGGCAGTTAGCTCTCTCGCGGAATCGTCCTCTCTCTCTCTTCCCCTTCGGCTCTAAAGAAAAAGAGCCGAGGCGAGGGAAAGATACCCGGATTAGGCGGACCGCGTCGGTTAACCACGCGTGTGCGAGCAGCGAGAGAGAGAATATGTTCACAGCAGAGGGGATGGCATGGAAATTCGAATTGGAAATACTTTATTATGCGTAAAAGGAGGGGGAGTAAATGATGCAAACGAGCGAGCATTTTTTCGGGTATCAATCGTTGGGGGGAGAGGGGATTGGAGGGTGTCCAAAGTTGATGGTGAGGGAAATAAGGGAGAGATTGCGGTTGTGGATTTTGGAATGAAGAATGCGCGGGATTATGGTGCAGTTGGAGGATATATAATTTTGTCTGGTTGTCTGGAATTTTATATTGTGTTATATTTCTATGCGAATGGAAAACTATTGCGAAAAGATATTAAAACGATCGAGAAATAGTATTGCGCATTAGTTTGGTCTATAAATAGCGATGTAATAGTGTAAGTCAATTGGAGATAATATGTAAGTCAATTACCGATAGATTAGAAAAACCAACATCGCAGTGTTGGATTACTTTGGTAAAGTTTCAAGTTAACTGTGATAAAATCATTATCAACTCTAGCCGGCTATAAGTAAAATAATTGCGCTTTTATAAATAGATTTAAATTTTTCTCCAGTGAATTTTAATAACGAATTTCCATTTTAAAAATGACTGGTGGATGCGTTTCAATAATTCACACAAATTTTTTAAAAATCATTCTTTATTATTCATTTTTTTTTATTTAATTTATTTCGTAATGAACAATGAATTTTCGATGAATCGCGCATATCAATGCTGTCGTAATGTGCTTAATCGGACTTTTTGGTGTCCAGTGCATAGTGTGATTAATATTTATAATTAGTACAATAATTCAGAGCAAGTGCAGAACGGTTCCGTTGGATTCTGAACGACGTGCAGACAGAGAAAACGTGGACTCTTGCATTGTTCTTGGCAATATTTCTTCCACGCCTGTTTGCACTCTCCCGATATGGTGCGACCTTTAACAATGATTAATAAATATAAATCACAGCGAAATGAGCGAATGAAATTATATCTTTATACGCATATTTGATGTAGACATTATTGTAACGTGGTATATCGTTGGAGTCAGCGACGCAATATTACCTTGCATAACGCGTGACAATGTGCAGTAAGCTTGGTTATGTAACGGAATCTTTTCATCAATTGAACGATTGCAATTGCACCAATGAAGACAAAAGTTTTTACATTTGTTATATTAATTTTAGGTGGATATAAAGCTTCTTAGAAAATAAAATATTGCTACGTAATATAAAAGTAAATAATCGCGAAGATAGAGATAGAAAGAAAACTCGAATCGTTTAAGTTGATATGACCTGTTGAAACCGTACACTGACGTGTACGAGACGGCAACGCGCGTATTGATGTTAAAATTTATTTACCTTGACTCATATGCACGACACAAAACACTAGAAACACTATAAACAAGCAGAATTTCGCTCTCATTTTGACGACACACTCGACGCCTCTTGTGCCTCGGCTCGAAGCTTAACACGTTCTGATTACCGCTTACTTTGCTCCACTTATGCGCCATTTAAATGCATTATTATTGATCAATGAGTAGATGACCTTTTCAACCGCGCTCGCGTACGCGAGCGCTTATCGCCTCTCACAACTCTTGTACGCAAGTTTGAGGACTGCGCCGATTCCGTAATGCGATTAGCTTTCAATGAGCGCTTCGATTTTCGATAATTCCCGCGCGTCGGTGAATTAAATTTTGTTTATCCGACAATGGAAAATTGTTCATAATTAAGTGGTTTTTCGATCGAGCTGTTATCTTTGATTGGAGCTATTTTTAGATTTTAATTGGGGGCTATCTGTTCGAGTATATACAGGAAAAAAATTCTTATAGAAATGGTCGTAATTTGTTGAAATTTTAAAAGCTACACGAATTTTCAATCAAGTTTTTATAATTTACAATAAAATTACTAGTTTATGATAACGTTTACCATCTTATACTAACGTTTGCTATATATAATCATGTTATGCAATCACTTACAACTTGAAATTTTCCTCTGCACTCTCGAACATATTTTTATACAAAACACGGATGCGTCATCTTACAAATCCAATTCAACGGTAAATTTCCATAATTAAGAACCCACACGCTTACTATTTCATATTTGAAAAACGTTATTGAGCCCGCGCTCGAGGCTAGCCTTTCTCACAGTCCGCAGCCACCCGACGGAACATTCACCTTTATGAAAAATACGAATTCGAATTCGGGAATAATGGCGGGCTCTAGAAATTTTATGTGGAATTGATCATCGAACACCCCGCTCTCATTTATCACGGACAAAAGCCACTTCCCCGGTCACGCTCGGACCGTTCGGACGAAAAGAAATTCCACGCGCAGCCATACATGTATGTGTACAGAATTTTTGAATAGTCGCTTTGAAAATTCAGGGAAAAAGATTTTTTGGAATGGAATGGAGGGATCGTTCAGCGCAAAAATTTTCGGTATCTATGGGTCGATAAAAATATTTTATTTTATACTATAAGTGTCGTAAGATATGGTATTTTATTTTAGATTGACTTATAAAACACTGAAATACCGGAATTATTTAGTATAGCGTTGTAAAATATTATGTTATCGATAAATATCTTTCTTCAAGTATTTATCATTTAGCTTTTTAAGGTCGATCGTCTCACCTAAAATAATAATAAATTCTGTTCAGTAAAAGTAGATTTACAACATAATCTGCAAGTTACCTCTGGGCTCTGTGTTGCCTAATTCTAAAGGCGAAATTTTTAAATATCCTTACTTATACTGCAAAATACTTGAATTTCAGTCTTACACAATAAGACATTTTTTTGTAACAAATATATTTTAAACTTCTTCCATGATACGTTGAAATATTATGAAACGAGACAGTCTTCCAAATTATTGCAATGGACCACATTCAATCTGCTATAAAGCTACATGAGCGAACCGCACACGGATCTACAAGATCAAGATCTCCACCATCATACAACTCAAAACTGTACGCCAGTACTACGCGAAAAATTGATCGTTGAGCGCGCGGCCCGTCATTTATCACGGGTTTCGTTAGTACCCTCGNNNNATCCATTTATCACGTGGCCACGCGTATATACCTTATACAACCGAATTCGTTGGTTACGGGAACTGCGATGCTGTTTGGGATCTAGACTTGTTTCATGTGCAGGAGGAGTTAGTTAGCGGCCAGTGGGGCTGAGGTGCGGTGCAAGATAATCAGGACATTTCTTTGTTTTTGAGATAATGTGATGTTTGGTCTTTTACATAAAGTAGATGTTACGGCACAGTATAAATTATTGGTTAGTACCTTTTTAAAATCAAAATATCAACTTGGGTAAAGATGAAAGTAAGATATATTTCTGACTTTGATTTATAGTTTCTGTAATTTCAACGACAAGATTCTTTTTTCAAAATTGTTAATTGTTATTTCCGTCAATAACGATAGTTTAATTATTATATACACTTATACTAAAGTAACAAAAGAGTAATAGAATCCAGTATGAAACATCTAGACCGAGTAAAAGAAACGAAACGAGATACGGACAATACGTTTTCTAAAAATGAAGCGCAAATTGGGTAATCAACGCGCTCGAGGGGGGGAAAAAGGTAACGGCGCTTAAAATGGCAGAGACGTAAAAGAGTAGCTGAAAAACCGAGCAGAAAAACTAAAGAACAGATAGCTTTCTAAAGAAACAGCGAAAGATAATAGGGCAGCAGCGTCGGGTGGGGGGGGCGAAGACTTTCTTCTTCCCCTTCTCTCTACAAAAAAGTAAAGATCAAAAGAGAAAGACGATAAGAGCAGTAGGAGCTCGCGCCGAAGGGATATAATAAGAAAGATAGAAAGGGAGGGCGCTATCACGCGCGGCTGTAAACGACGAGCTTCCTCTCTCTCTCTCTCTCTCTCTCTCTCGTAATAGCAATTTTTTGCTCGTCGAGTTGATCGCTCGTTACGCGGGCGGTGGCAAGAGGGTGAATCGACGAATAAATGATCGTACACTCGATCACGCGCGCGGGGATTAGACAAATCCACGCGAGTACTCCATTTTGCTTCAGTGCTGCTGAGAGGAGGTGGGGTGAGATGGATAGAGGGCCGAGCGGCTGATATTTTTTCTCTCTCTCTCGATGATTTTTTTTTGGCAGGCGCGAAATTCATCGGGGCAATTAGCGTAATGCGGTTATCGGGGTGATTTGTGGTGAGGAGGAGTGTATGGGTTCGCGATCATTTTTCTTTTTATCGGATATGGGCTGGTTGGTGTTAAGATGTATTGCTGATCTTTGGCTTGCACATGATTTAATGAAATTTATAGTTATAAATAAGTATATTCGTATAAATTATTATTTATTTACCGGATGTATAATGAATATTCGGTGGTATATATAAAATTTTCAATTTTTCAAACAGAAAGGAACAGTTATACAGAGGAAGACGTTTATTAAATTCTAGTAGTGATTTAAACTTTCATTGTATTTAATTTAATAGCCTAATTACCCAAATATAGAATTTATTTCGTCCAATTTCTGTAATTAACTGTTTTTCCTTCCTAATTATTTGTTTGCGTTATCCTGCGTTATATGTCATATATATTATATGTTTTAATTAATTTTACATTTGATGAATACATATATAATTACATATACATGCGCAGCTCAGAAAATTTTCAGAATATTGTGTTAATTAAAAGCGTTAAATTATACGTTACTTTTTTAAAAATTGGTTATATATAAATATACTCATAGAGTGAAATTACGTCAGCGAGGAAATTAAAATATTTATTTATTTCCTCATAAATGTAACTCGAGATATATACTCGCATTACTTTAGAAACACGAGAAATAGACATATTCATTTAGTATTTGATGCGTTGCTATCTGTTTTCTATGTGTGATAAATAGAATTTTTTTCTTCTTGCATTACAATAAAAATAATTGTTTTTCTTAAATGATGCTGTTGAAATAGAATTCGACTTTGTCCTAGAATAATACAAAGATAATACATTTCTTAGCAACTGGTGTAAATATTTCTTACGTGCATAAAATAACTTCTCAAAGCAAAAAATTAAAGAAAACCCTTCTCTAAATTTAGGAATCATACTTCAATCCGCCAGGACAAACGAGACAAACCATCCCCGCGTACAGCGGGCTCCACTCGAATCGACGACGGAAGCCGCGCGAGAGCTCGCGAGATATAAGCCTTCCGGCCGTCGCCTAATCGCGCGTCGTTCCTCTCCTCCTCCTCCTCCTCCTTCGTTTTTTTCCTTCTTCCACCAACGGCACTCTCTACCTATACTACACTCGCAAGTGCGGCGGCCCGGTCATGCGATCTCATTTCAGATACCCGAGTCGCCGGGGCGCTGGACAACTCGCCCTCTCTCTCTCTCTCTCTCTCTCTCTCTCTCTCTCTCTCTCTCCTTTCGCCTATCTGGCTATCATTCTTTTCTTTCCTCCTGTACGTTTTTCTCCGTCTTCCGAGGGGGCAGGCGCTTTCGCCGCTTTTTTATTTACCGCGCGCGGCCCAAGGAGAGAGAGAGAGAGTGGGAGTCTAGTTTGGGGAGTAATTTATGGCTGCGCGGCTTGAATATTAATTCGGTAGGGGTTGGGTGGTGGGGTAAGGCAGTGAGGGAATCGTGTTAGTGTGTTTTGGAGGATTGATGCGAAAAGCGTAATGCGGGTTGTTCGTGGGAAATACGGGACTACGAGGAGATTTCTAAACCCGGTTTTAAGTCCTGTATTTTTTAATATGTTTTGGGAGCGGTGAATGTTTTAATTTTAGAGCTGATATATTTTGGAGCGAGAAAATATGAATTTGTTTGGCGGATCTGTATGTGCGGGTGTATTTTTTAGATGAAAATGCAGGAAAAATAGCAACACGTTCGCGTGTTATTCCAATTAAATAAATATAGAATTTTTTTCGGGCGTGCGAAAACATTTATTCATTGCGCCAATGGTCTGGTATTAAGCTGCTTTTTTTGTAAAATGAAAGATGTAATTAAAGACAAATATAGAGCATACAGTGAGAACATTTTGAAGCGTTAAAATAACAGTTGCTTTTGTAGACTCACGAAGTGATAATTAAGTTTTAGTTTCTGAAAGTAATAATAATGCAATGAAAAGACTCTTTAATTTTTGGAAATACAAAAATAACCGAGCTCCTTTTTCATTGCCAGCATTTTCTTGCCAATCCTAATTACCACCAACAATAATCAATTTTCCCTCATCCTCACGTCATCAGCATTCATTGTCGATATCTCACCTCGCACCTTCCCACACCAAAAAAATCATGAAAAGAACAAGAAAAAGGCACGCGAACTACCCACTCCCGATTTCATTTCGTTTTTCGCAACCTCCGTTCTTATTAATTCGCATTTTCTTTTATTCCCGGCCGCCATATGGCGCGCTCATTGTTTCGCGCACCTTCTCTCTCTCTCTCGCTTCTCCGACGTCTTTGCCTTTTTGTGCCACTTGCGCTCTCTCTAAATGGCGTCACCTTTTGTTTTGATAACGCAAGGGGGAAAATTCTCCTCCTTATGTCACAACCATGGGTCCCCCTATTTATGGTCGCTAATATTTCGCTCGCTTTGCATGGTAGCATACGAATGGCCCGCATATCGAGGACGTAAACGTGGGAGGGAATTCGCAGCGGAGAAAATAATTCTCTCGGGTTTTTAAGATTTGAATGTAGGAAGTAGTTCTTAAACACAACTATGCATTCATAATTTTTATAGATTTTTTTATTCCTAAAATGATTTATCTCAAAAATTATCTTTAATGCCAACGTCTATAATGTAAAACTTGATAAAGTTTTTTCGACACTCTGGCTGTACAATAAAATTCAAGAAATACAACTCCTTCTTTTTCGCTGATATTCACTCTAATTAGAAATAACTAAAAATTGAAACTCTCAAAAACATTTTTAAAGTCATTTTATTGAAATGCCCATTACCAAAGAAACATTTTCTAATTAGCAATTATTAACCACTATACAAAGCAACGACCATTTACCAACTTTCAAAAAACCACTGCACCCATGCTTTCTAATTACCATAAAACCACCTCCACCAGCACCGAGTCCTCAATTCTAATCCCCATAAAACTCCCTACTATCCGTGCCGTGCCGCATAAATAAATTCGTCTGCCCTCTCTCGGCGGGCCCAGCCCAAAAAGTTCCGCACGCGCTGACCAGCAGCCCGAGAAACCGGTCGTTTCGTCCGGCGCGCGCTCCGCCCGTTTTATGTTCCGCGCAATTCGATCTCCCTCCCTCCCTCTCTCGTTCGCTCACCCCCATATACCTTCTTGCTACTGCCGTTGCTCGGCCCGGCCTTTAAATCACTTTTGTTTCGCGACGAAAAGGTGATGGTGGTACTTTCGTAGAGTTAATTGTGGGAAGGTGG
>JAPYZO010005404.1:0-10228 GCA_030522905.1 Torymus flavipes | reverse complement strand
TGGTAAGGGTACGAAAAAAGTCGAAGGAGCTTTTTATTGGTTGGAGATTGGGAATTGGATGAGAATTTCCATTTCGGTAGATATTCCGGGAAAGATATTAACAATCAATAGAAACAATAACGTAAGACTTTTACTGTTTTGTGAAAACATGATTATTTACAAGAATTTTAATATTTAAAATAATAAAGCATATATACTACCGCAAATATTAAAATAAATACGTATCATCATGTACGGACAAAGTAAATGATTCCATGGATCTCATCAAATCATCATAAATTACACGCTGCTAATTCATTACTTTTTCAACAATAATTTAAGAATTCTAAAAAATATATACATAGTCATTCCATCTACTTTTTACTTCATTTAGACACAATATGTCTGACCAAACTCAGCATATATCTACTTATTTTCATTTAAATCATGGAAGAAGCAAAACAAATCTACTAACCTTAGCCCCCTTTTAGCAAGCTTCCCATTCACTTACGAGTTAATCAAAAATTCTTCGTCCAAACAAAGCGAAAAATCTTGAAAACCAAACGAATACCAAATACAAATTCAAACCATCTGCAATCACAATAGCAGAACCCGGGGGGGGCGAAAACAAAAATTCTCCGAACTATACGGCCGATTCTGATCCCGACGCTTTTCGATCTGTTCCAGGAAGCGGAGAGCGCCATCGGCGCCATGAACGGACAGTGGCTCGGCAGCAGAAGCATCCGGACGAATTGGGCGACCCGCAAGCCGCCGGCGCCCAAGTCCGATGGTAAGTCGTCCACGAACTTTCCGTGCACTATTTCTATCTCTATATCTATATATAGGTACATATATATATGCGATCCTCTTGTTGTCGTTGTCGCTGTGTGTCTCTCCTCTTCACCTACATATCTATATACATTTTCTGTTGGTTCGATCCTCTTTTTTTACGTTCCGTCGTTATACTGTTCGTATATATAGTCCTATGCCACTCCCCCGCACATACCACACACGTACGGACTTTGTGTATATCGCACACGATCCTTATGAGTTGTGTATATCTATTTTGATGAACACTTGGTTCTTTTTTTCGGGAAGGGGGGTCTGCAAACAGTATGCACTTAGGTTAAAATGTGTATTTTTATGTAGAGAAAGAAAATGTTTGGGTAAAAAATGAATCTTTATTAGAATAAAAAAAGATATATAGTCAAACAACACTATTTATGCAAGCCACCGCTTAAATATATTCCAAGTGTAAAACCTCGGTTAATTTTTAGACGTACTAAATTTAGAATTTGAATATTAAATACACTAAGAAAAAGAAGCAACATAACGCGTTTTATCGAAATATTAATTGGAAATCATAAGAATACCAGACAATATAGCTCGAAATCTATTATATAAAAAACTCGACGGGTACAAAATTAAAATTCTCCAACTAAAAACCAATCCCATTACTCACATAATCTCCGCGACCGCGAGTCACCGAAAAAAAAGTAACCCCAAACGAAAGCCCCGCTGGAAAATCCTAAAACAAACTGCACGCCGTCTCCCCGATATACCACGCGCGCACACTCCTCTCTCTCTCTCTTCCGGAGAGCGCATCAAAGGATTAAACAAGGCTCCTCTCTTCTTTCGTTTCAAGGACGTAGCGCGAGAGCTCAAGGTCGGAGCTTTATGATAGCGAGAGTAGGTTTCAAGACGCGACTTGTCCCCGCCACCTAAGCCTTCCTCCTCCTTCTCTACCCCTCTGTGCAAGAGGATTATAGAGCGCGATGTTGACTCGAACAGCTTCTGCAAGACGAGGAGACAAGTGTCGGGCTGTTGCGTGTGTGTGTTGGAGAAAGAGAAGAGAGAAGTGGTATGGCGATGCGAGGATTTTGAAAACGTTTACGGAGGCTGGGATTAGGGCGCGCGTGGCGTGGCGGCTCAGCAGGCTTTGAGCGAAATGAAGGGGAATAATAAATTTTATGGGTAGGTATATGTAGTCGGTGTACTAGTTGGTTCTTTGTGGCTGGTGCGGAGGTGTTGTTTAGACTGGATATTTAATAATTGGCGTATTTGAAGATAAACAGAATGATTTATTTAACATTTTTCGGTTTTTAATAAAAGGAAACTCTTTATGATTTCAGAAACATTACTTACGCAGTAAAGTCTCGAAAACCGAAAATTTCCAGTAATTAATGATACAATTTACGATCGTAAGTCGACGTTTTAATTAACGAAATAGGTGTGTATATAGCGTTATCAGGCCCGAGCAAGACAAGCAGAAGCAAAAGAACGGTTGAGGCTTCCTTTAGTTACGTCTACGCTCCCTTTTTCTCTCTTTTTCCCGCAAAAATCATCCGAAGGTGATACTCGAGTGTTTACTAATCGATCGCGTGACGGGGAAATTGCGAGAAGCGAATTTTACCCACCGTTTGCTCTTTCGCTCGACCCTTAATATACTCCACGTGGCATCTACCTATAGAAATAACCAACAAATATTCCACTCTCAATAAAAATGACACATTTTTCTTGCTCCAACTTTTCCTTAACCCCCGGAAGACAAAAGCTGCATAAAATCAGAACCCGAAGCGTATATACGTATATAGCAGCCCGCGCGTGAATTAGTAACTGCCCTTGCGGATTTAGTTAGCGAGATCAGCGTTTTATAAAAGTGAGTCATGGAAGTAGATAAAGCCGTCGCCGGTAAGACGAGTGGCGCGTATGAAAAGGTTATTCGCGTAGACTCTCGAGCCATTTATTTACGAGGCGGGATCTCTTCTCTCTCACGCGTATGCCGTTATTATATGGGAAAGATTTAAAAGAGACCCGGGAAAATTCATGCCCCCCCGCTTGGATTTTCTCGCCGGGGATCGAAGCGCGCTCGTTCCGCCGATATTTATGAAGACGCGCGTGCGCGCGCCCTTGAAGATCCTCGTAGCTTCTTTGTGATATGTGTGTTTTTTTCGACGGAGGGTGAGGTCGCGTCTGGTTGGAATTTTTTAAAGGGTTGTGTGCGGAGGTGATTGTACGGAATGATAAATAAAGTATCGCGTAGGGTTCGATATATAGGCGCGGGTACTGTAAAGAATCGGCGAGGGACGTTTTATTGGTGCTTTGAAAAATGGTTTATTGCTGCGCTGCTTTGGGCTTTTTACGGGTGGGTGTATTTGAATGCTTTATATTGAGTAATTTGTAAAGTTATTTATGTGAATTATTAGTACAGTGCTAATCGAACATTCAAAGTTGCAATTTTAACTTTTAAAGATTACTTTAGATAAATTATACTAGAAGAATAAACTTGTAGTTCTCCTTGGTAAATATAACAATTTTTCAGTACAGCCAATGATCGATAAAGCTTTCTTAAAAATTTATTACTTACTTAAGCTTCTTACTGAAGTACTTCTATGAAAACTTCTTGCCCATAATTGTAAAATAATAAATCGTAAAACGATATAAGAATATAATGAATTTCTTTTTATAACCGTACTGCTATTACAATTATATCTATACTACGACAATAAAAAATGTATTAATGACACTATGTTATTTTATTCTGTTTCTATATTAACAATAAAATGGGTCAGTTTTTTTTACAACGATCTTAAAATTCCAAGTAATTTGCATGATAATTAACGGAGAGAAGGCCACCACCGTGCCCAAAACAACGAACATTCCCAGCGATAAAAAATTCAAACGCCTAATCCTCCTAGCCCGCATGAACAATTCCGCGCGCGCGCCGCAACAAGCGCAGCGTATTTAAAAAGCATCGCATATTAAAGCGGCTGCCGCGTCCGACTCTAGGCAAAAAAAGAAAGAAATAGGATACCAAAGCCGCAAGAAAGGCTAAACGCAGTTTAAGTAGACATCGGCGTCCTGCCTCTCCGCGCAAAATAATTAAAAACGGCCTCACAAATCCGGCTCTGACGTCACGGCGCGTCGCGTCGCCCGGAAAATTCCGGCGGCAAAGCCGCCCCGGTACGTATATATACAAAGCCCGGGAATCCAATTGAAGTTACGGAACTAAACGCATAATGAGCTTCGAAGGAGGGAGGGAGTGCAGATATTACTGTATTATCATAAGCGGCTGACCCGCCGCAAGCGGCTGGCGGCTAATTTCACTCGGCCGAGCCTCGGGTCTTTAATTAGTATTCGTCGCGCGGCCGAACTTTTTCACTTGCCGCCAGAGGCAGAGGGCGGAGAAGAGGTTTTCGAGAGTGTATGATTTCGGGCGAGATGAGGTGGGGCTCCGAGTTTTTATCCTCTCCTGAGTGTTTATTTTATTTCGAGGGGGAAGGTGAGATTCGAGCGGTGATTTTGACGTTAAGTGGTTCCCAAGATGTTTGGGAGTTTGGGTAGAGTGCTGGTGCGATATTAGGTTTGTGGGAATGAATGTTGAGATGAGATAAATCAAGTGAAAGTTTTTTAAATATGTGAACAGAAATAAATAAAGGTTACGAATACCGCGTGATTTAGCGAGAATATAAACGATGGGTAGGGATTTTCAACTGGATACTATAATCAAATATTATTGGACGTGGAATTCCATTTGATGCACGGAATACTTTTGCTCAAAAAAGTTATTAAGAAGTTACGGGAGAATGTCTGATTCTTGAAAATTTTGATTTATTACCCAGTAGGTTGTAAAAAATTTCACGACTCTGCGGAAAATTTTTTCCTTATCTTGCATTCAAAATATAATAATTTCTCTAATGAAACTTTTTTACGTCTTGCTTGAATTTACACGGAAAAAGATGAGATTTCTAAAAAAAAAGGAATAATTCAGCATAATTTATTAAAATTTTTAGAATTAAGTCATTCGTATGAATCTTTATCGTAAACCTTTGAGAGAAGTCATTTTTTTTAAATTGACTTACGTGCGGGAGAAACGTTTTTAAATGCAAATCGAACGAAGAATATTTTAGATAAAAAAATAAAAGAATGAATTTAAATTTTCTAAAATTATTGCCTTGAGTTAATATCACGAAGAAATGGAAAGAATTACATTATACTGTAACTAAGAAATATTATCTCTTATATTTCTCCGGATATAAAACGAAGATCCTCGTATTTTTATTGACAAAACTTTTCCTTCCTTTGTTACATCAACTTCTCTTTCGCACGAACTGCATTCTTTCTTCATAGACACGAAAACCATCACTTTACTATACAAAACAAATTCCACTCTCTCTCTCTCTCTCTCTCTCTCTCTCCGAACCAGATTCAATTTACCAAAGTACGAGATTGACTGAGTCCCAGGGCTGACAATGACGAACGGCCGCAGCAGCGTCTTTGGCGGCGCGCTGGCAAATAACATTAAATTACAATTTTTAATTTCGAAAACTCACTTGGCCGCCGGACAAGCTCTGGCCCCGCGGACCGAAAAAGAATTAGAATAAGAGTCGCAAAAAGACGAAGAAAACTCTCCCTCTCTCCCTTCCATGCTGCTACCCCGCCGGCCACATTTGCATAGACCAACTTGGCGAATCGACCGCTGCTGCTGCTGTTCTCGGCGGGGGCGGCCCTTAGCGCTCGTTTTTCTCCTTCAATTTCGCCCACTTAAGATCGAAAACTTGCCCGCGATTTGCCACCTCGCGCGCCGGGGCGCACCGGCCTTTTAATTAATGCCCCGGGATTTTATTAAGACCGCTTTATTGCGCGCGAGCGCGCCTTTCGGCAAGTTCAATAGAAACTTCATCTGTGATAGCTAATTAATCGGCGAAGCGAAGGGAGAGGGAGAGAGCAGAATTTTAAGTGGCACTGCGGGTATGAGCGCAAGAATTTCGGCGTGTCTAAGATAACGTAATTGTTTTAGCCCGTTTCATTAGACGAGCACCGCGGCGCTGAGACGGGGGGAGCGGAGGTTTTATTATTAGTCGTATAATCGGGGTCTTTGAAGGGTGCGGGGGGTTTGAGCGTTGCTTTCCGGATGACACTTTTTAATTAAGATTTAAGTTTGAGTGGAGGGCTTGTTGTTGTCTGGATATTTAGTTAGAATGAATGATGGGCTAACTGCGAATAATATATGGCAATAGAAATATCATACATGTTTATATAAAATTCATGTTTTTTCAAAAATCAATCCTATCACTCAAAAACAAAATTATAGAAAATTTCAGTGCGCTCTTTTAAATTTTAGTTTTGAAAGAATTTTTCAATAATTTTCGTAAAGATAATTATATAAATTGTAATCGCACTCTCCCCATCAATATTTCCTTGCAATCAGGAAAGCAAAAGATGGTATCAAATGCATTCGCTTCATCTCGGTAAATCGAGTGGAAGATTAACGATAATAAGTGATCTAAAATCTTTCCTCTCAGAACTCCCCTAAATAAGTATAAAATTTTATAGAAAAACGATCAAACGATGGTAGGAGAAGAGAGAAGAAAAAAGCCGCTGCGCCATCTCGTCGCGCATCCGATTCCGGCTCTCGGAATCCGAATCGCATTTCACCTGTGCTCGCGCCCGAAATTCGAAGCTTGCTCTCCATCCCTGAAAATAAGTCAGCCGCCCCTAGCTCTTCTTTTTTCGGCATTATTTCGCGAAAAAAGAGATAGGCAAACCGGGCGCGACATTTGAAATTCAAAATAGTTTACCACACCGCGCGACACGGCGCGCCGTTGAATAGTTCGCCGCGCGCGTGGGAGGAGGAGGATGACTACAAGGCGAGAGCTAGAGAGAGAGGTAAAAAAGGGAGGAACGAGCCGGATTAATATTTTATGCGGCTCAATTTTTCAAAAGGACTGCAACCACTGTACCGCACACCTCTCGAGAACTTTCCCAGAGAAGTTTACCGAGCAGCAGCGGTGGATCTTTTTTACATCCCTCCTGCTCCTCCTCGCCGTCTTTTTTACGATCGCGCCCGGGTCTGATAGCAGAATCCGTGAAAGAGGCTCCCTCGGAAATCTCGCGCCCGAATTTGAGCCGCGGGAGAGAGAAAAGTTTACGCGATATCGGCTCGCGTGAGAGGAGATGGTGTTCTCGGCGCTGAGATGGAATTACGAGAGCAGAGGTGCCCCCCCCCCTCCTGTTGACGATTCCGAGTTTGCCGGATCGGAGAAGTTTGATTTCGGATCTGTTCCGAGTGGATTTGTCGGGAGTGATGTTTGAGATTAGATTGTGAAAATTTGTGAGAGTTTATTCGATAATTTCTTCTTTTTTTTTATGTCCGCGATACTCGCAAATCTGAGTTACATATGGATACATGGTGTTCGAAAATGATTGGAAATACATAGGTTTACTTGGAAGTTTATATCCATGATAACTACTGTTTCCTTAATAACAAAAATCCATAAAGTATAAAGTAATATATTATAATTGTTATCTCTAAACGAATTACACTTACATCACCTAAGTGGTGAGTCCTGTAAAGTTTCACAAAAACTAAACTGAATAAAATAAGTCTCTCTCTGTTTCTCTCGCTCCACTTTAACACGAACCATACCCCGTAATTACACATTTGAAAATCCAACCGCACGACTATACTCCGACTCCCTGCTCCCGCGGCGAAGATTTTCGCCCAGCTAAAGCTCTCGCTCTCTCTCTCTCTTTCTCTTGCATCCGTATCTATATTTTACCTCTCTCTCTCTCTCTCTCTCCCTCGCTACTACCGGCCAAAAAATATGGCGCGAGAGTGCGGTCGGACGCTCGATTTAAGGGGGCGGCCACCGCCGCTCTGTTTTTTCTCCTCCCTTTCTTCTCCCCCTCCTTCTTCGTCGTATCTACGTTGGCAGTCTTTCGAAAATTCCCGGGGCGCGCGCGCGCGGACGCGTCTTGGCCACTGCCAAGGATTTTTTGCGCGAGCTTTTTGGCTCCCTCCCCGCTCGCCCGTCATATTCGCCTTAGTCCACTTTCGCGCACTTTATCGCCGTTCTCTCTCTCTCTCTCTCTCTGTCTCTCTCTGTCTCACTCTCTCTCGAGAAGCTTTCTTCTTCTACTTCTTTCCGAAAGATCGGCACGGTAGCGATAAATCGGCGAGCGGTGGCTTGTATTTCTGCGGAGCGGTTGATGTGTACGAGTGGAAAATTTCTGGAGTGTGTTGGGGCTTTTTCGAGCAACGAGAGGAACGTGTTTGCTACGTGTAAGTTCTTTCAGTGCAGACGGGTTTGGTAAAAAAAAGGTAGTAATACTGAGAAATTTGAAACCGTTGGGGAAATAATTTTGACACTTTTTTTGTCATTTTATTATTATTTCTGGAGTGGAAAATGGAATGGATTGTTTTTAGCTAACTATAAGGATTGTAAAAGTGGAAGCGCCAAAAAATTGTCAACCATAGTTATGTTGCTGAACAAGTTACGAGAAATAAGTTTATTGTAATAGTGATGTTACCAAAGAAAAGTAAATACGATTATTTTTGGGTTATCAAATTCTAGTTCCAATCTACTTAATGGGTAAAAATAATGGGCAAAAAATTTTTCACCACAAACAATAATTCTCTAAACATTCCTTTGCTGGATAAATTTTTTCCACACTTGGGTTGACGTGTTTTCAAAAAAGGGCTAACGTAGTAAATGAATGATCTTTAATTATGTTTTTAATTAATTTTGAGCATGAAAGTACTTGGCGAAATCTAATTTTCTGGTACTTGACACATTTTGCGAAAATAAAGTAAAAAAAAAAAAAAAACATAAAGGAAGAGTGAAAAGGACAATGAATTATTAAAAACTCGCGTTCTTTAATAAAGAAATATATTTGCTTTAATTTGTGTACTCTACTTTGAAAAAATCTCATCTTTCAGGGGTAAATTTTCCAAGGTATAAAATGTTAATATCATTCCGCTTTTAATTACGTTTTTGGTAAATAATTCAGAAAGCCGGGTGCGCGAGCGCGCTGAATGTAGCGCGGAATACATTTTTGAAATTACATAGCGAAAAAGTTCTCATTAAAAAACGTTACCTCTGTAAACGAAATTTCGCGTAATTAAGAGGAACGTTTCCCTGAAGATTCATTAATCTCTTCTGACAATACAGTTTTCTACTTCAGAAGTTTTCTTTGACCTTTCATTTTTATTAAGCTGGCCATTTTTATCCATCATAAAAATTAAAAACGCAGGGTTCGTTACATTATCAGGCCAAAAAAAAATGAAGAAACTTTGTTTAAAAATTCTAAGTATTTACGTATATCATGCGTAGCGCTGCGTGGTTAAAGATTTAGCGCAGCGTGCATTTAAAAAAAAAGGAAACATTTTCCGGCAATTAGCACATTTTGTCTTGGCCAGCGCTTTTTTCTTATCGGAGTAAGCAGACTAGGCAAAATAAAATTAGCCGCAACACACAAAACCCCTGGATGTAAAGATTATCAAAACAAGCGTATTATAAAACTGCTTTCCTCGACTTTTGCTTACTTGCTTCAGCATAAAATCGTATGTTTACCCAACAGTCTCTTCAGTAAAGTTTGCAACAGAAAAAAAAATAACCAACCATTGCAGTGCAATATATACAAAACATTTCTCTTATAGACGATTTATCTGCACAAAACACCAACAATCTACTCAACCCACGTCAAAATTTAAAACTGCTCCGTTATCAAACTCGCAAACCCAAGCTGCTGCAGCAGCAGCCTCCTCTGTCCCTCATCTCTCGCGTGTCCGAGGCGGCGATTCTCACATCCGACAGCCACACACACACACACGTACTGCACGGTAGAAAGAAAAAAAGGAGGTCAGACCAGCCGAGTTTTCTCGTGCTGCCGAGCGCACATACACACACACAGACATTCCCGCCGGCGGGGGCCGTTCGTTTGAAGGATGATCTTATACGCCCCCGCACGCGCTCCCCCGAGATTACGCTTCGCTGTCAAATTCGTGCGAATAAAAAATTACGGTCACGCACACGTGAAGGGTCGACTGTATGTGTGTGTGGTGTGTGTACGTAGGCATATGGGGGTTTATTGAAGGAGAGGAATTAACGGATGTTGGGGTAGAAGGGGGTAGAAGGGGCGAAATGAGAATTCTCAAGTCGGAGGTCGGTGTAGGCTATCGTTGTCGTTTTTTTAGTGATTAGGCTATGGTAGTTTATGGAGACTTCGAGATTTTAAAAGATTAAGATTGAATATCTCGGTGATGCAGAATTTTAACTCTTCGTCGTTATTATTAATAATGCTGAAATATCTTTGAGGTTCGAAAGATAGGTACATGAATATTTGATACGAATGAGAAGAATAATTCAATATTAGATTTTCGGGATGTATGGTTAATAAATGAGTCGAGTGAATATAAAATCTAATGTCTTTGAAGACAGCACTGAATAATTGATAACTTTTGAAG
>JAPYZO010005403.1:0-14759 GCA_030522905.1 Torymus flavipes | reverse complement strand
GTATAACTTAATAATAAAGAAAGTTTGAACTCTTAAAATTATATATTGGCTTTGTTATTAAAGAATTAATACAATAGCTTTTTTTTCAGGTTCAACCATTGCTTGTCCCCTTAAGTGGAGGGAAAAGGGGTTTGGTGCGTGAATGTTTAACTTTGATTTTGTTAATAGACGACTTTAAAGTGGATCCGTTTTTTTTTTTTTTTTGACAATGTTTAATATTAGTAAACAACTATAACGTGGCAATGAGATGTTGAAATTCAAAATTGAATGAGAAGAACGTGTACTTCGATAGTCGGTAGCGTTAGAGTCTCACATTGCCTTAAGTTAAACAAAATTGTATTGATATATTGAAACTTGACGAGTGAACTGGTCATAGTGTCAAATGGAGTTATTAAAATAACTAAGCTACCATAGATATTCTGTAAAAACAACGTTTCGGACTTTTTTATTTAAGCCCCTCTTCAGGTATCACAAAATTATAAGATACAGTGAAACATTACAAAATTAAAGGTTATCAACAATACAATAAAAAATAAAATAAACTTACGATTTGCTGTTACAATTAGGTAGATAATTAATAATGATATCGAAACGGTTTATTACACTACAAGGTGTGTTTGTGTGTGTGTGTGATTATAAATTATATGAGAGAGAGATACAAAGAGTTTTAGTATTGGATGTTATTGCGATTTATGGTGCATTAATAAAAATTTAATTTTATATAAATCAATCCTCAAAATTCAGAATGTTCGACAATTAAAAATGCTGAATTTTTTCGAATTTAATAGACAAAGTATGGTCTAGACTGTTGTATGTATGTATGACGTGTTGATCAAGTACGCATCATTAAAGCTATGAATCAGCATTCGAAGCGATGATATCATTCGATGTATAATTCGATCGTGTGATTATACGTCGTGATTATTGATTCGTGAAAAACGGAGACGATCAAATTGGTCGAAGCGACCAAAAACTGGAAAATCCATACACTTACGGAATAAGTATTGAAGTTTAACGTGCATTTGATTCCGGCACCTATAGTTAACAAGGAAGGTGGAAGATATTGGAACGAGCATATAAAACGAATGCAGATGGCAAACACACACAGGTGATAAAATATTAAGTCTTACAATATAATTAATCGTTCTTCTGTTTATTTTGTTTATTTTTTCAGGTCAAATAAACCACTCCGGGTGAGTAATTCGGGCCCACCGGGACCCAAAAGAAACATACCCTTCGCACATAAGGAATCCATATGCTGCTGAACATGCTATTCACCTGTCGCCATGGTAATATATGTAGGACTGGTCTTGTTGACTGTAAGAAAATAAGGAAGAATTCGAGTGGTACTCTTAATGTAATTCGAAACCAAACTGTTCTTTGATATTATGATAATTCTTAGGTTTAGAAGTACCGCAAGTATAGAAGCTTGGCCCATGTCATGTTGAGGAAGCACATAAATGTCATAAATGCGGTTAGCATGTGGTAGTATTTAAATCTTCTTGACGCCGGTAGACCTGTACACACTCACAAACGTGCGCGTACATGCTTATACAGCAAGGAAAAAAAAAATTTCTCAAAATAGACGAATTTTAGTATAGCCATATACGAAACACATGTTTTCGAACATTATTATCTCGAAATTTTTCTTTCACCGTTCAAAAACATCCTCTATGTAGGTTTGCAACAACCTGCAGCTCTCTCCTGCACCCACCGCCAACTCTTTAATCCCACTACAAGCCCTCATTATAATAATCAAACCGCGACATCGAACATCCAGCCGCTCCACATTTTTTCCAAACCCCCGCACATCCACTAATTGAGAATACCTACGTACCTATACCCCACTGTGCATGCACACTATAGTATACAGCTTCGCGCACACACACACACGTGCACGCTCACAAGCGGAAAGCTCATTTCCCAGCGGCCCGATTCGGCCCGCAACCGGATTACACGCGCGCTCGCGCATCGAAAATGCACCTGCGAACGCGTGCCCGAGCCGCTATATCTATTATATTTGCGCTGCACGCGCGCATTAATCATCGGGCTATGGGCGAGCGAGCGCGCGTGTCCGTCGTCTCTCTTTCTGTTTTGTTGGCGTGGAAGCGCGCGAACGAGCGTAAGCGTGCTACAGTGTGGGTCAGAAGTATGTGTATGTGGGATGAGAGGGAGTAGAGAGGATTTGATAGGTATTTGGGAAGGGTTTTAATAGATGAATTGGTTTGGTTTTTGGTGGCGCGTGATGTTTGTAGTAGAGCGAGAGGTGAGTTTAGGTATGTGAACAATTATAAATGTTTATCGTTATGAAGGAATTGTGAAAATCTATGAGAAAGGCTCGCTCATTTGGAAAAGGTTTCGTAGATTTTCATAATTATTCATATACAGGTCAGTTATAATATTTTTCAATTATTGAGATTATTAAAGTACTTTGAACAATGAGTTACTCAATTTGACAATGGCTTGACTGACAAGTTTCGTCTAAGAAAATTTGGATAACGAGAATAACGGGTTTGTATGTCTCAACTCTTTCCCATTCCTTTATGGAATTAATACCTAGAATAACCTAGAAAATATTATGAAAATATGTAAAAAAAAAAGTTCCTATAGAGGTTCATAATTTGTATGCTTTAATTTGTGCTCCGAATACGAGTACTTCCGGATTACACTCAAAGTCAACGAAAATATATTGTTTGAAAAACCTCTATTCAGAGAAAATTTTTCGAAACCATAAAGTTTTATCTCCGGTAAAAGGTCATGTTACGCGATATTGAATTGGTTCGTCCATGTAAATCATACTCGACGATCACGTAAATATATTTTTTTTTTTTTGTGGCATTTGTTTGTTGTTGACACGGGATGGATTTAAATTGGATTATGGGCAAACGAAATTGCCATCTGCCTCGTTGACTTGTTTGGTTCAAGCACTCAATGTAATACCAAGTTATTTCTTTGAGGTAACTGTCCCTTTTTACAATACTATAAATCAATTTTCATCTTGTTCATATTAATGAAAGTATGTGTCTCCGGGCAATTAAAATGTGAATATAAATGAATTATCTGTAATAACGGTAATATAATTGTTGGTTGATATTCTTGATAACCTGTTTGAATGCTATGCAATTCATATATAATAAATTACTGGTAAATATTTTAACGCTTTTAAACTTTTTGGAGTATATAATTTTTAATAGTTGCTGCGAAAGTGGCAATTATTTATGTATCGATGAACAACCTGCTTTTCATCTTTGTCACCAATTTGTAAAAATTTAATTAGATAACCACTCTACATATTATACATAATTTTGTCTTTATTTTATTAACTACCAAATAAATTCGACTCTAATTCATTGGTTTTATCATTTATTGCGAACCTAAACAAAATAAAACTTATCAAAACGAGTACCATTGTACCTATTTGAAATTCTTTAAGAAAAAAAAAAAATTATAAAATCATACCAGGTGGAAAAATGTTCCGCTCATGTGTGCCCATTTCGCAGCGTTTAATTGCTATCATTGATACGGCAACCTCAGGGCATTTTCCTCTGAATATCAGAAATGACTGTCATTTCAGGGATAGCCGAAGGTAATGTAGAGAAATGCGCGGGCAAACTAGTACATATATACACCCGATATCGCTGCGAGGCTATGATACATCGATGTGCGAGTATTTCCTGAACTATCGCTTCCGATATATACTCGTGCGGTTATTAAACCGTATCGTGTAACTTTATACCTCTTTTTGAAAAAAAAAAATTCACGAAAATATTCGTTTATATTGATTTTATTGATTAAACAAAACAAAAAGAACTCACTTTTGTCCTGTAAAAGTTTATTCGAGCTGTCAATAATTCCGGGATTTTAGATGAAATTAACTCGAATTTACTTGAAATTCCATGGAATTTGAATTCTGGCGGACATTATAATCATGTAGACTAATAGACAGACCTTCCTAACATTCTTTAAAAAAAAAATCTTTCCAAACCCCCTCCCACCAAACAATCATATCCCTCTCCCACCCCTATTCTCTCTCGCACATCACATCAACACTTCTAATCCATTCCAATTTCCCTAAATTTCCCCCCAACCACAACCTCTCCCCTTCTCCCACACCCACTCCACTCTATACTCGCCGATCACCCGGTACATCGCAAAATCGCGGCCGCGCTCGTGCTGCTGACTGCAGCAGCCTTGTCGCGTCATTGAGAGATTAAACTCGGGCGCTCGGCCGCGCGCGCGCTACGCGTTAATTAAAGCCGCGCGGGCGCGTGCAGAGAGAGAGAGAGAGGAAACGTCGTTTCCCGGGATTTTTGCGCCGGTAGTTTCCACGCGCCGCTGCTGCTGCTGCTGTTGCAGTATATATACGTGCGAGCGAGAGAGAGTCTGTGTGGCGAGTATCGAAGCGGGATTAATTGATCGCGCGCCGCTAATTTGCGCTATAGAGGGGTCGAAGCGGGCGAGAGGAGTTTTTCCTTTTTTAGATAGTAGAGGAGGGTTTGGAGTGGTGATGTCGGATTGGGAAAATGTTATCGTAGGGATGAGGAGGTGAGGTTGTGTTGGGTATTTAGTTTTTTAGTATAGTACAGGGTTTAGGGGTTGGAAAGGGTTGTGAAGATCGAGGAGCAAGAATTTTTGGGTATCGAACTTTTACGGGATTCAATGTAGCTGCGTGGTAGGTTTCATACATGGATAATAACTTTTTCTGAAGCTCTTTCTGTAATTAGTATATAATTATAACTAACTATATTATCTGATTCAATACTATAAAACTCAATTAATAATTCAACTTTAGCTCTTGAATCACGACATTCAAAAAGACAATTATTACTATTAAAATCACCCGAAAAATTTCTCAATAATCTTCACCACTCATCATACTCAAAAATATAACAGCGCATAAAAATCCAACATAAAAAAAACCCTCATTATACCAAATCCACTCTACCTCAACAATTAAAAATCCCTATATTAACCGTTCCACGATATATCCTCCCAGCAGCATTCCATCTATCAACCCCCAAAATCAATTTCCCATCATCTATCGCTCCACAATTCCCCTCTCTCTCTCTCTCTCTAAAATTTCTATTCCCCAGCACGCGCTTCCGAAAATTTCCATCTCCACTCAAAAAAAAAAGAAGAGAACCATATCTCCCCCCACACTTTCACCTTCGCACGCGCGGCACGCGACGTATAGATAACGAGCCCCACACGCGATCGATCGAACAGCAGCAGCAGCAGCAGCAGCCGCGCCGAAATTGCCGGGCCGGCGCTCTATCTCTCTCTTCCTCGAGTGGCCGATTTATGCGTCGTCACGTCCGCGCGACGCGCGCGTGCCGCGCTAACTGTTGCGCGACCCCCTCCCACCCTTCGGTACACTATATATATACACACACACAGTAGGGGTTGTAATACCCGCCCCCTCCTTTTTCTTCTTCGTCTTCTTCTGCTGCCCCTTGTATATTAGTGGGGATTTGCATCTTGAGGGCGGCGGCGAGTATAACGGGATTAAGCGAGCGCGCGCGTGCGTGCGTGCTGTATAGGGGAGGAGAGAGAACGACACACGAGGGCGCGTGTGAGATGTGTGTACGATGACGAGTGTTTGCTGCTCGGGTTGGCGCGATTAATGGGGTCGCGATGGCAAGCGCGCTAGCTCGGGTTGTTGAATGCGTGTGTGTGCGTGTCTCGCTCTCTAGATGTGGGGGAGTGCAGTGTTGCGAGTTGCGAGGAAGAAGAGAGTGTATAATGTGGGGGCAGGTTGGAGAGAAAGTGCTCGGCGAGGGGAATGATTTAATGAATGTATGCAAGGGTGAAGGAGGCCTTCTCGTGTATTATACGCAAAAACTATGTGTGTAGATTTTTTTATTGAAACTATGTATAGTGCAAAGTGTATATATATATTTATATAGTCTTGGATAAATGTTTGTTGTTGAATTGTTGACGAGGTTGATTGATACTTTGTTATGACATATATTATGTTATAAAATAAAAGATACACTTAACTGCAATCCGTCTTTTATAATAATTCAAGCTTCGATTCGCTTATTCCAAAGAACTACAAAATCCGTCTACATTATATCCATACACGCACAAAACTATCAATACTCTTTCTTCTTACATTACAGCGGTTTGTAACATTTCACTCTTTAAGAGTGCCATCCGATCTCTGTGTCAACTAAACATTATAAAATATTAAAATACGAATATTATTTCATAATATAGCGCAACTTTGTAATCAACCCACCTGTGTTTAACTTTTATACAAAGATGGTTTTTAGCCCGTCTAATAAATAAATATATACATCAGCCACTGTTCACCCGACATATAACATCCTGCACCACGCCAGCATTAAAAATATTATTACACCCACACCCCGCCGTTTCATTACAACCATATCACTTACCGCCATCACAGCAGCCCGCCGCGCGACCGCAGAGTGAGAAGAAAAGCAAGAATGTAACCCATACCTACCTTCCCTCCCGCATGACGACGGCGCGCGCGCGCGCGCCTAAAGAGGGAAACCCGAGGCGCGGGTCATCAATCAACCGCGCCGCTGCTAAAAGCGCCTGCGCCTTTTACTCTCCGTGTCTGCGGGGTGGGCTATATAGCCGCGTGTGCACTTGACAAATGCATGCGTATACGTATAGGTAGGAGTAAGTTGTGGGTGTGGGAGGAGAATGTTGAAGGAGAGAAGTGTATGAAGATAGGTGCTGATTTTATTTTTTCTTTATTCGGGTATTTGAATGATGGAACATGTGTACGCAGCAAGTACTTTTGTATCTTCTATATTGTGTAGGTGTAGATAGCAATATGTATTTGTATTCTGGTTAAAATGTCTAAATAAAACAAATTCGGTTGTGTCTATAACTGTAATATTCAGTTAAAGGGTTACCATACGTCCGCACAATGGGCGAAAATACTTGCAAAAATGTCTGCTTTTTCATAGTACTATACGACGATTTTAATATTCGAACTTCCTCACTTCAATGGGTTAAGGATTTAAGGGTATATGCGTTTGGGGGTTAAATGGGTTTAAGAGTAAATGGGGGTTTGAGAGTAACTGCATTTAAAGGTAAATGGGTTTAAAGGTAAGTGGACTTAAAGATAAATGGGTTTAAGGGTAAGTGGGCTTAAGGGTAAATGGGTGAATGGGTTTAATGGTTTACGGATTATGGCTCAATAACTGTTCAGTCAAGGTCGATACCGTCATTATATTTTCATTAAATTTAACAGTAGATAAACTTCTAATTATTGCTATAGATTAAGTAAGGGAGTATAGGTGAAAAAGTGTGCATTTTTACGAGTATTTTGAAAAAAAAAAAAAAAAACATTAAAATTTGGTAGACAAAATTTTGATCATTTTGCCCACTGTAGTCCGTGGCAACGTTACACGTGTGCAGTAAGTCAGTAAAATGCTTCTCGTAGATCGCGTTTAATTAAAAACGTCACCGAATTTTCTTTCTACGCTAATTGAAGAGAAGAAAACAAGTCACCAGGCACGTGTACACGTGTTCTACTTCTCGGAAACTTTTTCTTCGCGCTTCTCGCGCAACTAATTCCTATACCTAAGCTATATCGATTGAGAATTCGCCTTTTTCGATTAAGTAAAATACGCACCGGCACGCAGCACTTCCACTAATTCAAAGTCAGATATATAGGTATATGTAACTTGGAGAGTTTTTCGCAGAGTCGCGCGTACCCTAATTACGAATTTGAATTCGAAGTCGAGTTGGCTGGCTTCCAACTGTCCGGCGCGTATATATCACGATAATGAGTCGAAGTTATATTTTGAGGTTCGGAAAATTTTTGAAGTACGATTTTTCAATAAATCATTTACTTATCCCTCGCGTCCATGAAAAATTGAAAATAGGTTGCCATTCTTTCTTCGAGTCTTCCTCTGTTGGACATGTTAAGGGTTGATGACTTCTCAAGTGAAATCTCATGTTATTTCTTGTGTCAATTTCTCACCTGAGATTCTGCTCCAGATGCTGGGGAAAACCTAGACGAAAATAGAAAATGAGGTTCTTCAGCATTGGAAATCGTCTGTTAGGACGTTTTACCCCCTATAGATGAACTAAAAAATGCATGTTTAGAAGAATTTTAACACAATTTTTCAATTTTTATTAATTTGGTACATGAGATTTCAGATGATTTCTCTGCTGAGATATCAAGCGAGATTTCACCTCAGATTTTCTAGTAGATCACGATCGTAACCTTAAAAGCTCAGGATTTTTCAACCATCGCATCCCAACCGAAAAACAGGTTTAGTTAAATTTTCTTGTGAACGAAAGCATAAAAGCACAAATTATTATCAACCAGTATATAGTGCACGACACAATTAAACGTTATTAATTTATACTTCATTTATATGAAATACATTGAGCTTGCTAAGTTTCTTGTAACTTCTCTCTATAAGGGTCTGAAGAACACAACGTAAAATTTTCATATTTTCATGATAAGGAAAAGCTGTCAAGGTCTTCGTCAACTCACTAATATATAAAACAAATAAAATTTCAGTTATATAAAAGTATAATTATCAATCAAAAAAATTTGTCACCACAAACACAGTCACAACAACCACACACTTCTCCAGACAAAAAAAAAATCAGACAGATCCACTTTTTCCTACATCGAGGTAAAAAAAAAACTCACAAACTATACACATCGACCGACTGACGCACCGCGCCGTCCACACAAAAACTGTTTACATCTCTGGGCGTTTAATATCGATATCCAGACGTCCTATCCACACACACACACGCTGACCGCGTCTTATCGTCCTCACCCTCGACTTCCCATCGTTCCGCCGGCCGCCCACGCGGGCGCGTGATGATGAATGAATCGTCCGACTCGGTACACGCGCCGAGATGCTCACTCTCTCTCTTTCTCTTATATCCATGTATAGGGTCGACGGCTTTTTTACGAGAAGGAAGAAGAAGAAGTTGCGTGGTGGAGACACAAAAAACATATGTAGCGAGGCGGTGATTGCTGTATTGAGAATTAATATTGTAATAAAGTTTTCTCTGATGTATACAGTGCTGCAAGTGAGTTTTAGAAAGACACTATTATAAGCAAATGTTTCTGATGTCTAATTAGTTGTAGCAGTTACGATTAAGCGATAAGTTGAATTTCGCCAATGAACGAGGACATTGACTTCGTAAAGAAAAAAAAAGCTAAACCTCATCCGTATCCCTAAACTTATATACTATATATACAATTCTCTCCCATACTCTCTTTCCTTTTCTGTCAACATCTCGCGACACTTTATTCCCCACGCCCAACTTTTATTAGCCGACGTGTATATATATTGCCGACGGGAAAAGCGGGGGCGGCTGGCCGTCGGTGAATCATCGCGTGGCGTCGATAAAATTTGGCATCCATCCCTTCCTTTGAGGTCTACGCGATTGGGGGCATTATCCGCAGTCTTCGAGTACAATAAGCTCGATGTAGATATTATACGCGATTCGATTTATCGTCGCTTACTATACGCTTCAAAATTTTCCTTTCGTATTGCCAGTTTAAAATTGCAATGCGCCCTCTGGATATGTACTGTTAAAGCAGCCATCTTTGATATATATAGATATATAATGCGTGTTACAAAAATATATATGGCGGCTCAAACCGTATACATTTTCACTAGCGCCACTGCTGCCGTGGTGGTAGTTTTCATTCCCAATTATACCTATAACGAAAAATTTGAGAGACAAACGCATATCGTCGCGTGTCACGCGCAATTCGCTCCTCGTCAAAACCTATCGTATGTATACACGCACGCGTGTGCAGCTTTAACGAGTGCCAGTGTCGGTATATATAGTAGACGCGCGAATGAGCGACCGCGACGGCCCCCTCGTAAATAAGGGCGTAAAGCGCGCGCGTGCCGGCGGGTCAGGTGATGTGCGAGTGTCCCGATGTAATCATCGCGGCCGCGTGGAGTTGTCGTGGGGGGTGATAGTGCGATTCTACGGTTTTTTTCGGAAGATGGGAATAGGTGGGTGATTTTTTTTTGGGGGGGTTATTGAATCGAATGACGGGGAAGGTGGATGGAAATTAGTTTTATTTTTTTGTTTTTTTAAAGTGGCACGGGAAAGGCAATATAATATCGGTTGAATTAGGGTTTAAGATATTTAGAAAAATAAAAGTTATATCGAAGAATGTGTTTGTAGCTCTCCGTAGTATATGTCGATTTCTACCAGGAATTACCCCTAATAACTGTGGTGCAAAAATCGCAAAAATTCAAAGTTGAAGCAGACCTCTGACAAAAGGTTTTTCTTATTCTATAACTGACGTAATGTATACGAAAACCGTGTTGAGCACAGGAAATCAAAATAGTGTTTTTCAGAAAGCGGAAATTAATTTTTTTTTATGAGAATTTAATATGGGAAAAATGGACGAAAGGTAGTCACTTATGATCAGCCAATAGATTATGAGATATCAGTGTATAGTGTATACAGACACACACATACATATCCCTACGGATATTTTCTAAAAATAGTGTATTTCGATTCCATATTTGCTAAACAACATTCCTAATACATTCTCTCAAAAACCTTTTTTTTATTACTATCACAAAGCTTTCTCTAGGAGGAAAAAAAAAATCCTCTTCAAAAGGCCCGCCTATAACAAAAGAACTTATCAATTACATCCTTATATATCACAGCAACCCGTTCCTCTCATTCTCACCCCTGCACCCCACATGCAAAATTTTCGCTGACACCTACGCTCTCCACGCCATTTCCATACCTCTCTCTCTCTCTCTCACCTCACGCCAACTATATTCTCACCACAACCCAGGCACACCTCCTCCTCGGACTTCACACACACACACACACACATACATACTTACAACACGCCCATGATGTTCCTCACTGCGGTAGAAAAAATCTCTCTCTCTCTCTCTCACCGCGGTGGCCGGGAATTCGCGCGTGCACGCGCGCGCTTTGACTTTCAAATTGTTATGCATGTTTATGTATGTCCCGAGCGCGGCGCCGCGTGTGCGAGCTCTCTCGCAGCCCCGCGCGGCGATTTGCATTTAGGCGTGCGGGGATTTTCTATGCGCCTTTTTCGGCCCCCGTGCGCGCGTGCGCACGAATGTGTATACGTGTGTGTGTGCGTGCGTGTACAAGGGAAGCCCGATAAACGGCTTTTATGAGGGATATTCCCGCAGAGTCGCGGAAAGCGGTCGCTCGGGCGCGAGCGGTATTTTTTATCTCTTTTTATATGTGCTGGTGGTAGAGGAGGGCACGAATGGATGGCGTTATATGAGATATGGGTAGAGTTTGCAATGGCTCGATTGTTATAGTTTGTGTGCGATGAGGTTTGGAAAAGTGCGGGTGTCTCGTGAGTCGTAGCAGTTTCATGATTTCTTGGTCTCGTTTTTTAAGATTGGAATTAATACATTGCATTACGCCGAATTCAGGGGAATTGTGTATAATAAAACTATAGTGATGTGATATTTTTATTGTCAATTTTTGGTTACAACAAAACTATTTATGATATTCAGTGGATTTAGTTTAAATGGTAATCAATTTTAAATTGATATATATATAATTTTCGGAAAGTTTAAATGGTGCGAATTAGCGTGGGTACCGTAACGAGCTACACATAACTAATAAACTTAACGGTCCTGTTATATCGGTATAACCCCTATTGATTACGAGTACAAGCATATTTATAATAAAAAAATAAAATAAAAAAAAATATCAAATGAAATAATCTATAATACATCACAGAACAGGCATGATCAAACGTTGATACATACATTTCGCTTTACATCATTACAGGTATAACGTTCTCTCTCTCTCTCTACATTCAATTAAATACATCAGCCGTCGACACATACAGCCCCTACCCTAATTTCATCATTTTAAACTGCCAACCATAGCCGCACGAGACCAGTTGCACCAACAGCACGCGCCTAATTCCTACATCCACATGTCGATCGCTCCATCCCCACAGCCGTGTATGAAAATTAAACGACCGATATATCGACAGCTCCTCAGTCCACGTCAGATAGTGCAAAAAAAAGAGAATAAAGGAAAAAGGTATGCGATATAGACCGCGCGCGTGCTATACGAGAAAAGACCGGTGGGAGGAGGAGGAGAATAATCAATACGGTCGCGGCGAGTCGTTAATTCCAATCAGCGCGAGTGTCGGCCGACGGCTTCCGTCGCGAAGCGAGCTGTGCTCCCACCGTCTTTTCGACCCGAGCGCGCGTGACACGTGCGCCCTGTGCGAGCTTTAGGAGCTTGCGTGCGGTTGTGGGGGAAAGGGACGTGCGAGAAGATTGAGCCACTTTTTTTTATATTTGTTGGTATATTTTTTGGTTTAAAAAATTTATCGAAAAAGAGACCGGTATATATTTTGTTATAGTATTGGTGTAATAAGCTGTACCTCGCGAGTTGTTAAAACTTTAAAATATATATATAAGTTAGAGCGTGATTTTATTGACACAGAGAAATATATATATATATATAGTCACTTGCTATAATTTTCAATTCTTTACAGCACTGTACATCTCGCTGGCTGCCTCACTCGTCACAGTGATAATTCGCACGAGAATGCAACGTCACAATGAACCCAACGTGGGCGTTAATACGACCTACCGCTTATTACAACCAATGTAATCCAATTACTAAAAAAAACCCACTGTACAACCCTTTTATAAACCCACCTACAGACTCTCTCTTTCTCTCTCTCTCTCTCTTCTCCGACGATCGCCGCATACATAATTATAACACCGACATACCCGTCGCTAATCGAATCGAACCCCACTTCACCCTAAAGTTAACCCATCACCTTCCACTCTACACTATACCTCTCTTCCATACACGCATGTGTGCCGTCATCATTACGCGCCTTCTCGACTGTGAAATTCGCCTCTCGCTCTTCAACGGCGCGCTTCGTTGCCCGCGCGCGTGCTACTCGCTCGAAATTAACACTTATTATACTCTGCGTGCGCGATGATGCACGAGACGCGGCGCGTGTGTATATATCTTCCCTCGGCGACGGTTCGGAACGCAGACGAGACGATGTCGGTGTATATTGCCGAAATATTTCATAAGGTGCCGTCGCGGGAGGAATGATGAAGTTGCGGTGCGTGATGCGCGACGACAAATGGTTCGCGTCGTGCAGGTGGTGGTTGGATGGTAGGAGAAGCGTAGGAGGGTATGCGCGTAGGGGGATAAGTTGGAGATGGTTTTCGGTGGATAGAAGGTATAGGGTGGGTTGATGATGAAACATCTTTTTTTTCGAGTCGATTTATATACAGTCTCTTGCTATATGTATAAAAGTATCAACAATTCGTTGGTAAATATAGTTTGTATACAGCTGACAATAATTATACAATTATTTTATAATAATACATAATATGCTAAGACAGTTTCACATATATGTACAGAAGTTATTCAAAACATTATTTTTTCTCTTCAGACCTCCAATTATGACTTTTCAACCTTAGAAAGACATCAAATTATCCCGTTGAATTGGTAAAAAAAACTAGTGGAAATAGCTCCACCGTAGAATTAATGAATACTTATTCACTAATAAAATAGTGAATTTACCCTAAGAATTGCCAATATGAATTAACATCGTGGTTCGAGCATCAACTTCGAAACATTTTTACCATTTATAACTATAAAAAATCTCCATATTTTTATTATTTCTTCCCTTCCACGCATATACGATATCATAACCCAATCCACCCAAATTATAAACCTTAATCAATCTGTCGTTCACCCCTTCATCTATACAAAAAAGCGTCACAACCCACCTCGCGATCCAAAAATATAAAAAAGAAAAAAAATTCACGTATAACGCTACAACACACGAGGGGGTCTCGCGTCGCCACCGCGGGTAATTTTAAATTTCCAAACTTATCGCGATCCGCACGCGCTCGCCTGGCTGCCTCGTCGATCATGTCTGCGCTATATAGGTATATAGGTAGGTATCACAGGCGTGCCTGGCTTCGGTGAAAAACCAATTACCCCGGGTGTACAAGAACCAAAGCGTGCGACGACGCGAGCATATAATCGCGCACACGCAATCGAAACTCTCACTCTCTCTCTCTCTCTCTCTCTCTCTCTCTCTCTCTCTCTCTCTCTCTCTCTCTCTCTTTCTGCGCACCATATAGCGTTATTCTAAATCCGTGACAAAAGAAAACGCGCAAGCCGAGCTAACGCTTGCTTGCTTACTTGCCGTCTACATAGATGTATACATGTATGTATGTATGTACGTGCGGGTATATACGCGAGGCGAAAGCTTGCAAGCGCTCGCTACATATCTATATACGTATAGGTATATACGCGCGCTACCTCGACGAGCGAGAGCGAGAGAGAGCAGTATAAAAGAAACGCGGAATATTCGGAGAGAGAGAGAGCGCAAGAGAGAGAGAGAGGTCGGTCGAGTGTAAGGGCGGCGGCGTATATAGCGCTGGCTCGACGCCTCTCTCCCTCTCTCGGGAGTTATATCGAGAGATGCTGCCGCCGCCGCCGAGCGAGCAAGAGCAGCGTGCCGAGCGAAAGAGAGAGAGAGTAAGAGAGAGAGAGAGAGAAGAGCGAGGGAGAGAGAAACCGTGCCGGGAGGGTTAAAGAAGCCGAGCGAGCGCTGCCGCTCGTAACGAGTCTCCTCTCTCGCTCTCTCTCTCTCTCTCTCTCTACCTGCCGCGAGGAAAAGAGAGCAGAGCGAAAAAAGGAGGAAGCGAGCGAGCTAGCGCACGCCTAGCCAGCCAGCGGCCACGGCAGCGAGCAAGAGAGAGAGAGAGAGA
>JAPYZO010005402.1:0-18795 GCA_030522905.1 Torymus flavipes | reverse complement strand
ATATTGCAAAATCTTTTCGACCTAAAATGTCGGGAAATGCAAATGAAAATCATAATTTGTACACCAGAATGTGAGTCAATATCACGATTACATAATACTACAACATTAACATAAATACTATTTTAATCTATCCTCGCCGTTCGTACCTTGTTTATTATATTTGATGTTTACGAATACTATTTATTGTTAATTTTATATTTTTATCGGCCTACTAAATGCAATATATTTATTAATTACATCACACTATCATCACTTAAGCATTTTTTCCGGCTAATAAACCATAACTGTACAACACTTCGGAGCAGCAACGCGCATTTGTATTTATTTGTTTGTACTGATTTGAATAAAGTTATACTGATAAATTCTTATCTGCGCGCTATAAATTCTATACCTATAATAGCTAATTTCAAGTATTTGTTCAACGACCAAAACCACTCCAAAACATTCTCCTATACTTATACTCCCTTTTCTAAACTCTTATACCTATAGACCCTCAATTATAAACGCAATCTAATCTGTCAATCGTCCACCTGCTGAAAAAAAGCCATTGTGTCATTGTTAAAAACAATTTCAAACACCCCTCTCCCGCGCGCCCGCATTATTATTGTGGCCAGCCTGCGGCTCGGGCGGGTAATTGCAAAGATGGCCTCCGGGAGCAGCAGCAAGCACTCAGCAGGCAACAGTGCAGCACCAGCAGTCACACGCCGATGGAACCGCCGCGGCGGCTAACACAGGCGGTCGTGTAGTGACTAGTGAGTGCACTAGTAAGTAGTAGAGTTCTGTCCTTGAGCCTACGACGCGGTCGCCGCGTTTATATATAATACCGGCGCAGCTCGCGCAGTTCGCTCTCCCCGGTGTGAAACTACGCGTGTCTTTGCATGTGTGTATACTTATTCTCTTCTCCGATTCTCGTCGTGTCGCGAGTTCGCGACTCTTCGCGTGTGTGAGCGCACAAGTAGTGGAAAGGCTGTTTTTCGCCTTCTTCGTTTCTCCTCTCTTCTCAACGTTTTTCAACATGCAGCAGCAGGAACATCGTTGCCGCAAGGTAAGCGATGCATGAAACGCCCGATCCTATAGATTACAATCCTGCATGCATCCTACTGACGTTCTGATATACATATATATCTCAGGAATCTGCACGCATGAAATGATATTGGTGTTGTGCATACGGACGTGGGGTAGGTTGTTCGCGAAGGGGTTAACCGTGTCAGAGCTGCGTGCGTGGGCGGCGCGACTATGTATTGGAGCCGACCTGCCCTATAAACTCTCAGCAATGACTCTTTTTCTATAACGTGCGAATGAGGACTTCGCCCGAAGGATATGTGCCATTGCCGTGCTAAGGTTTCTGCCATCTCCCTCTGTCTTTCTGTCTCTGTGTCTTTGTCTCTCTTGCTCACGCGAACACGCGAACGCGCTGCCCCGCTGCCCGTGCAGTAGGTAGTGCACGCACACGCGTTTTTTTGACGCCATTGTATATAGATGTATAATTCGGGAAGTAGCGAGAGAACTTCGTCATTGTAAGTGCGAGTTGCATGCTCCTCTTTATGCACTTTTGGGTTTGCGACACATACGACGAAGGCGACGTCGAGCACAAAGGTTGTAACTATGGGCCGCTTCGCGAAGTCGCGTGCGCGTGGTGAAAGGAGAAAGAGGACCGCACGATCGAGTGACGTAATTCGATGATCGTCGAGTGGTCGTACTGGGTTACTTTGTTTTGGAGTAACTCGCGGGGTACTCGACTCAATTTTCCAGAGTTTTGGGGCGCGGTGAAAGTAGAATTTGGTCGTAAAGGTCGTCTTCTTTTAACGGCAGAAGTATAGGGGGGTGATAATAGTAGGCGCGGCGCCGAGTGACCGTTACAGTGTTTGTTATTGTTAAAACAGGGAAGGGATGAATGGTTTAAAGAGCAGTCATGCATTTTTTGAAGTGATCTGATGATGTGTTTTAGTGATTCTGTGAATCAGCTTGCTGGCATAAGTGTATTACTGAGATCTTATAACTTTGGTGAGGTTTCGTTTTGAGATATGATTGATTTTTGCATACATTATGTCTTTATGAAGATTAGTGAAAGACTTTTATTGTGATATTGGTTTCTTTTAGTTTAATAGTAAAAATGTGTAATATTCTGCCTTATATTTAAGAGAGTTTTCTATTATTTTACTGTGTAGCCAAAGTATTGATCCTAGTATTACACTACACTTCTTTGATTGTTAAAAGTGAGAACCATATGAAAGTGTTTTTTAGGAGTAGCATATATTGAAAAACCATTCCAATGATCGATAAACTACCACTTTGTTTTACTTTTAGGAAACCACAAAGGAGTTTGGGATTCAACTCCAAAGTGATTGTGTTTAAGAGCTTTTTATACAAACTAGGTTATATCAAGTGAACATAAATGTGAGAAATCATGGAGCAGTCAGAAGAAACAGAACCAAATTTAGAGCATGCTGATAATAAACATGCTCAAAGTACAGTACAGGATGAAAATATGCAGAAATCTGTTGCAAAGAAAAAATTTCGTAATACAGTGTTTGCAACAAAGATGAGAAATCGACGGAAAGAAGAAAAATTAAAGAACATTGATTCAGAAGAAGTCTTAACCTCGTGTAAATCAGTTTCTGTGGAAGTCCAACGACTTTCATCAAGTGTTGTGCCTAAAGTAGTTTCTGCAATACAAAACAGAAACCATAAAAAAAGAAAACTACAGTGGAAAAAGGGAAAGACCAGAAAAAGAAAGAAAATACGTGCTACAACTAACAAATTTCTTAACGATAATGGTTTAAATGAACAAAATAATGTTAGTGAGAAAAATACATGCACAGGTCAGTTACCTAACCATCCTAACAATAAAGTTGAATTAGCATCTTCAGTAAATAAGGATACAAAAAAAAGACAAAGCAATAGGCATATTAATTCTGTTTTTGATGAAAAAAGTGATTATAAAAATGAATCTCAAGAACAATACAGTTGCCGAAGAACTGAACCATTTATTGGAAAATTTGTTACTAAAGAAGCCCGGACTTTGAATATAGAAAGATTTTTGAAGGTAGATATAGAATCAGAGATCCAAAATAATAACGAAATCGTTAACGATAACCAAAAAAATCCAATAGATGAAAATGCAGTAAATACCACTTTGACTAAAAACCAATCAAATCCAAAAGTTGCAAAAGATGTAGAGAATAATAAAAGTGACAATATAATTAGTAAAGAAAGCAATGGAAATATAGAAAGTAACACAAATTTAGAAAATATTAAAAACCAACATAAAAACCCAAACAAAGAAAACAATAAAAGCAAGGAAAACCATAAAAGTGAAAATATAGATACATGCATAACAAATACTTCAATTAATGTGAAAGAAATGCTTACAAATCAAGAGTCAAATAAATCATCAAATATAGTTGACACCAAAGATGATGTAAAAGATGAGGAAATCAGTTGCAGACGAACAACACCTTTTGTAGGAAAGATCCCTAGAAAGCCTCCACCTGCTGTACCTGAAAGGCCAATAGAAGAAAAGTCTAGTGAGCAAAGAACTAAGTCAGATTCATTGTCTAATACTACAGATGCAAAGCCTCATATTTCCTCTACAGATAAAGATGAGAAATATGATTTACCAAAAGATATAAATGAAAAGTCAGAGTCTTCTAAAGATGAAAATGAAAAAACTGATTTTCCTTCAGAAGATGCAAAACGAAAGTCAGAATCTTCTTCTGCATATGAAATAACAAAATCTTACTCTCCTTCAGAAGGGGCAAAAGCAAACTTAGAATCTTCTTCCATACATGAAATTGCAAAATCTGATTTTTCTTCAGAAGATATACATGCAAAACAAGGTACTTTGAAAACTAGTATAAAATTATTTTCCTCTTCCAAAAATGTAAGTGTAAATGTGACTACAATACTAGAGGATTCCATAAATGATGCTAGCTTGAAATTAAACTCATCTTCAATTGTACCAGATGAGAAAATAAGTACCGAATTGGACATGACAGCAGATTCTTCAAGAATTACAAGAAATAAATTATCTAATGTTGCAGCAGCTAAAAGAAAAGATTCGCTAAGTGCTTCTTGTGAAGAAACGCAAACTAAAATGAATTTATGTGTTGAAAATGTGAAACCTTTGCCAGTTGATAACTCAAATTTAGTTAAATCTCTAGATAATGATGATAAAGAAGAAATTTGGAGTTGTCAGAGAACTGAACCTTACTTAAGGGAGATCTATCGTAATTGTAGTAGAACATTGCCTTTCATACGTCCAACAAACAAAGTCAAAACTAATGAACCAGGAACTAGTTTTAATGTACAAAATACTTTATCCCCTGAAATCATTGCAAATAGACTTCATACAAATGACATGAACATTCCAACTGATGAAGAAAATAATTTAACTGATTCTACTGCTGATATTGAAGTTAATTTAGACAGTAACAGTAAATCTGATAATGTGATACACAATGGCCAATGGAAATTCAGGAGGAAACGTCAATTGACAAATTCAGATGATGAAAATCAGGTAACTAAACTATGTCAATAGCTTGTTTTTATGTTACTTCAAATTCCAAAAACTTTTTTTTTATCATTACAGATTGAACCAGCAAATCCATCTAAGAAAGCTAAACCAATGACAACAAAATCCAGGTCTTCTCCAAACAGAAAATCAACTGCCTCAGTTGCAAGTCCAGGGAGGACTATCTGTTCACTATTTTCAATTAATTGTACAGAGCACGCTCATCACCATAATTCAAACAGTACAGAATGTCCAATTTCACTTAAAACAAAGGAAGATGTCTACATACTATTAACTAAATTAGAAGATATGATAGATCCTTTAGTACTTGAGTATCTCAAAAAGACTGATTTAACTTGCAAAACAAAAGAGGAACCATTATCTCCTACAAAAGATAATTATACAATACTTGAGTCGAGAACGAGCTTAGGAAGCGTGAAACAAAGTCCCGATTCTGCAGCCAACAGGAAAAGTGAAACCAAAGATGACTCTCCTCATTTACTGACTGCAGAAATCGAAACGAAACTTTCTGACTTGCCTGCTCAAATTCATGAGGATGAGACTCAAGAAAATAAACAGATGATGACACGATCAGCGAGAGCTTCCACGGATTCGCCAATAATCATGCCTGGCAAGAGAAAGAAGCATTCTGTAAATTATATAGAGAATTTCAGTGATACAGACAGCGATAGTACAGTGACTCGCTCAAACATACGGACAAGATCAAAGGTTTTTCATTGCTTATTTTTTCTATTTTTTTTTTTTTTTTTTTTAATAAACTTTATTCTGTTTATTGATTCGTTCGTTTTATCAAAATTTCTCATTTAGAGTCGAGGACCAAAATTGCGCGATCGTAGCAAGCGTAGAACGCATAGTGGTCAAGGTGGAGAAGATAACGATGGAGAGGTGGAAGGACTTTCTCGCGAACGTTTGAGAAGTAGAACTGACAGCAGAGGAACAGAAGATATAAATCAGATGGACACGGATGAAGAAAGACCTACTATTAGGATAACGAGAGCAAAGTCACGTCTTGGATTAAAAATCACTGACACTCTAAATGACAGTAGAAATGAAATAAAATCACCGATGAGACTAAAAACTCCTAGTGCAACATTGGTAAAGGAGCGGTTACTAGAATCGACTAAAAGCGATCTCAGTGCACAGTGTCAAGCTGTAAGTTCGTTTCATTGCTTACTATTATTATTAGTTTTTAACCAATGACTCAATTGATAAATAATTATATTTCTTAACCCTTTGAAGTATACATTTTTCATAAAAAATATGTAATTTTTATTTGTTCATTAATATAAAAAAATTTATAAACAATTTATCAAAAACATGCTTTTTTTTATACTTACAAACATCGTAGTAAAGTCATCCGGAAACTATTTTAAATAAATGAAAAATTCATTAGAATTAGGTGGGATGCTTAGCGCCCCGCTGTGTTGCATAGGGTTACATGAACTTTCAACCGATCTAAAACTTTTTAAATGATAATTAATATAACTTCAAAAGGACGAGAATGAACTTGACAAAGAAATGGAGGAAATTACTCGCAACTGTTCGCCGGCAAGGCCAGAGAGTGGAGGTCCAACGGATGAATCGCTTAACACGGCGGTCCTCAGTCAATCGCAGACCGAGTATAATAACAATGACCAAACACTTACACCAAAGAGCAAAGCCGGATCAACGGTTGGTTCTGGACAAAAGTCTGGGGCCTCGAGGGCCGGCGCACTATCAGTGACGCCAAAGAAGGCCATTGGTACGCCAATTCGAAGCGCAAGCGTTGCTAGTAAGATGTCTGACGATTCCCAGCAATTCGTCAAGTCGGTTAGACGAAGTCTATTGACACATCTGGCTTCTCCGAAATCCGATATATCTCCAGCTAATCAGAAAAATCTGTCGTTTGGTAATTTGAAGGTATGGTTTCGTCGCTTTTTATTTCTAATGTTCAATTTGAATACGGTTTTAGGCTAATATTTTTATTATTTTTCAGGTCCAATTAATAAAATTGGAAACTGTTTGTAACAGCTTTAAAGATTATACAGCCAGTGAAATAGAATTGCTCACTAATAAATACGTCGATTTACTAATGAACTCAAACTTTACTTGTGATACTTGGCAAACGCCGATTAACTATTATCGCCCTGTAGAGAAAGGTGTGGAACAAATTGACAATGCCGATTGCATATCTGAAAATGATTCCCAAAATGAAACGCAACCTGCGCCTCCAGACGAAGCAACTGCCTCTTGCGCGGAAACTCAAGTTGTGGAAAAATCATCATCTCAAAAATCGAAAGAAGTAGTTACAAATGAGTCTAGTCAGCATGATCCTTCGACATTAACGTCACTAGAGCAGGCGATCGCAACATTGGCGGAACAACCGGAGTCAATTGAGAAGAGAGATTTCGGTGCCGTAAACATTTCGGAAGCTCTTAATGCTCCCTCAAGCCACAATGATATTAATATCCACGAGCCGATCGTCCAGTTGCATGAAGGCGAATCGACGCCTGAAACTCAGCTGTTATCAACAACTAGTGATGTTCAAGTGGCAGAAAAGGAGCCATCAACAGTTGTAATTAACGGTACAGCTATGTTTGTGTGCGACATATGTAATAAAATATTTTTGACTCAAACTGTTCTCGCTCAACATAAAAAACAACATGAAAAGGCTGACCAACTCGATGATAGCGATACTTTGTCTGCGACAGACACGCCTTCAACTCCTACTCAATCCTCTCAGAAAAAATGTGGTTCCGGGGGTAACTCATCTGCCAAAAAATCTACTCCTAGGCCTAAATCGAAATTTAGATATTCTGAGAGCTTGAGGTGTACGATTTGTTCTGTAATGTTTGAGACAAAAGTATTGCTATTTGAACATATAATGACGCACAATGAACAGGAGTTACAAGAAGCTTTCAAGAAGGCAAAGGCTAAAGAAAGGCGCAAGTTCGTCAATGACGGTACGTCAGAGGATTCGGAAAAGGATGCAGAGGAAAGTGGTTCACTCGAGGAAAATGATAACAGGAAGAAGAAAAACGACGCAAGTCAGAGAAAGAGCATAGATAGTGTTCGAACTAGCACATCATCTATGGATGTCGAGGTGGTGACGACAAATGATTCTGCAAGGTCTGATGTCCTTTTAGCAGAGTCAAATGAACAACAGGTGAGATTCAAACTAAAAATGATATTATTAATTCATAATTTATGTAAAATCCAATCAATGTAAACAAAACTAATAATGAAAATTGTCGTTCTAGGTGGTAGATCTCGAAGCCAGTAATCAAACACCTACCAACTTCGTTGTCCAGAAATCCATCACGATTTGTTCGTGCCACGCGCATGAGACAACAAATCAGGACCTACAAATCGAGATGGTACTGCTCTGTAAGACATGCAATGTCATATTCCGGCGTCGCGACTGCTTCGAGGTGCACTATCGTACGAGCCCGGAGTGCCGGCGTCGCCGCACCAATAACGAAATAACGAAAATGCCGAAGCTCTTCTGTAGTGGTTGTCCTTGCGTCCTCGACACTCTCATGGACATGCGCTCACATCTTGAGATGCACGCGAGAAAGAATTGCCAGGGCACTGTGACCTTCATCTGCAACATCTGCAAGGTGGCCTTCTTCGGAGTTGGCGGTATTTTTTATTCCCACTGGTTCAATCATACGAAGTCGCCGAATTTCGTCGCTAGTCGTTACTCCTTTCCGAAATTGTCGGTTGTCTCAGTTCTGGAAGATTCTAATGGCTCGATGTCGACAAGCAAGAGCCAAGAAGGATTCTTCTACATTGCCGAGCACGTTTGTCGGCAGTGCAGGTATGTTTTACATTATTTTAAATGATTTTATGAGTACATGATTAATTATGAATGAAATATTAACAAAACGAATGATTCCTCCAATAGGTTACCATTCAGTTCAGAACCCGAACTGCAGAAACACAAACTTATTCCTTGCGTCTCGGCGACATCGACACTACCTCGAGTGGAAGTACCGGAGAGCAATCGCCTTCAGATGATTAAACTTATCTGTGATCTGTGTAAGAAATACTATATGAGCAAGGAGAACTATGACCGGCATTGTATCGAGCGCAATCACCTGAAGACTCCAATCACCAAATTTTCACGTTTACCAATAAGCCCCACCGACCAAGCCTTTATGTGCAGCTTGTGCCGCGCTATCAGCAAGTCCCTCGACGAGATGAAAGATCACTGGAAGCGCGTGCACAGTCCCGTCATGGAACTCTACACGTGCAAGACCTGCAACATCTTTCCCGAGAGTCCTCTCACCGATTATAGCTATGACAAATTCGAGAGGCACTGCCGCCTGGTGCACAAAAGTGAGGTGATTACGTGCCTAGTGTACTACATCCAAGCGCCGTACGTCTGTCACTACTGTAGATTTGGATTCGAGACTGAGAAATCCCTGAAGGAGCACGAGGCGGCCCATCAGAAAAAGGTATCTCAATCGTCTGCACCGGCACTGGCCGTGCCACCGCCACCGGCACCGGTGATTCCGACAACACACACCACGACTCTCTGGGTGGCCGACGAGCACGTAGCGCCTGATGGCGGGAGGCAAATCCAGCCTGTTTACATAGAGTATCCCAGCATTAATGGCAACGTTCTTGGACAGGGTTCTGCACCAATGAGAAATAGTGAGTAATTATTCATAGTTTTACTCCGTTTGATTTTAATAATTTTAGCGGCTTATAAAATAGAATATTTAGTATTCATTTTGATAAAAATATCAAGTAAACCTCTGTGCCAGTAATTCCATTCATATACAAGACCAAAGCTGTGCTTCTTAAAATGCTAAGTTGTTTCTTAAAGTTCAGTATAATTATCAGAACTCCAAATTAAAAAAAAAAATTCTAGTAGAATAATAAAACATGATATTAAATAATAGGAGAATTGAACTTTTTACAAAAATAATTGCCAAAATTATGCATTATTATTATTAAGTGACGATTGTTATTTCATCAAAACGCCATGCATCTTCAACTACCGAAAAATCAATTATCCAGTATTTATTTATTAACCAGATAAATTACATAAATAAGTAATCCTAAAAGGTAGGTATAACTACCTGTGCTAGGGCTGGCATAAGTATTGTAAATCTTGTTTAAATTAATATATGAATTTTATTACATATTTAATACATAATATATAATTGGCATATGTTTTAGTTGTTCAAATTTTTTCAAATTTTTCGATATTGTATCAATAAAGTTATTGTCGTATTTTAGCGAAAACCAGATCGTTACTGCAATATTTATTAACTAGAAATTATATTATAATATAATTGTATTTTTTTCATTTACAGTAGCACCAAGAATACAATACCAGCAGCAAACCTTGCAAATACAAAATGTAGATAATAGAAACTTTAGTCAAGTTACGCTTGCACCAAATAACATCATACCCCAAATGGTCCCACCAATTCTTCTCAATGTGACAAATGACAGTTTAACTGCAAATAATACTGTGATGAACACAACACCAGGACGGCAACAACAACAACAACAACAACAACAACAACAACAACAATCAGTTACGAGGAATCCAGTTGTCGAAGAAATATTGATAGATTCAAGGTCGAATAGCCCTGTTTTAGATGCTGCCACACTTGCCACTACCTCAAGCGGCAAATCTACTCCACGTAACGAAAACGCCGGTAAGATCAATAAGATTGAAAATAAAGTTCACGTATTTTTTGAATAAACTATTGTTTATCATTCAAATTACCATAATTTTTTTGTTAAAGCGTCTCCTCTTACAACAAGAAAGTCCTACATGACAATGGTTAATCCTAACTTTGAATCGATGTTAGGTAATAGCAGCAATGAACAAGCAAATGCAGGTAGTCCAATGCCAGACAAGGATAACGGAACTTCAGATGGTAATGCGACACCTACTAGCTCAGAGTCTATGACGCCTCAACCTTTTGAAGTCGTTCTCGTCACCGATGACATTAGCGAGGGCGAGGGGCCTGCTGCAGAAGATAAGATCGGCGATTCTAGTGCTCGAGACAGCGATTCGGCTTCGCCGAGTCAGCAACAAAATCAACAAAAGACGAAGGAAAGTAACGAGACTAAGTCATTTCTGCGCGTGCGTTCGATTGCTGAGCTTCAGCGAATGAAAATACATCTGTGCGCGGTGTGTGGTCAAAGCTTCGATTCTCTTCCTGCGTTCGAGCAGCATTCTATGATACACGAGGCTGAAGCCAAACCTAAGCGTGCGACTCCGCCGATGGCTGCTCCAATAATCAGAAGATCATCTGGTAACGTGTCGAGTCCACTCATCACACAGCTGCAACAGCAGTTTCAACGACTACCCAATGGACAAGTATCTCCAAATCAAGCTGGTAAACATACTTTTTATTATACTTGAATTAAAATTTTAAATCGAAATAAACTATGTTTATTGTGTTGCTAATGGAAATCGAAAATTTTTAGATTTGAATAAGAGAGTGAGCCCATCAGTAGCTTCCTCCAGCAGCAGCAGCAGCAGCAGCAACAACAGAATTATTGGTTTGCGCCGTGCAACGGCACGAATGTCAATGGCATGCCGAATATGAACTATAATTACGGTATGAGCCATCAGCAGTCTCAACCGTCACAACAAAGTCTGCTTCGGCAGGCTATAAGCACTAACTATGCATCGCCACGTGGCCAACCTCCACCGTATCCCGGCACTTCGGGCACGATGGTATCTAGCACCTCCGGTTCGATAGTGTCCAGCAGGCCAAGTACCGTACAATCCAGTCAGCGTAACTTACCAAGTAGTTTGGGCTCATTACTAGCAAAGCAAACGGCTCCTTCGACATTAAACCAGCAGAGTCTGCCCAGTTTCCAGGAACTCACAAATAATCATCAATCCGTAAGTTTATTTTTAGACTTTTGTGAGTTTTAAAAGTTTCTTTGTGATTTTTTTTGTTTTTTCTTATACTAAAATATATTTTTAATTATTTGAATATATTAATTTTCTTTTTGCAATTGACATGTTTATCGTTTTACGTATTTAAAATCTTCTTTTACTTCAATGTTTGTTGTCTATTTTTGTTTTGTTTTCGCATTTATGTTTGAACACAGAGTATGCGCATGCCTTACAATAGTAAATATATGGGCAATGAAGCTAGTATGAAATCACCAATGATTTCTGCATTACTGCAGCAGAAAACGCCTCAACTCCCTGGAAAGACGTACGTCCGACAACACGGTGATCTAGTAAGCTACGCAAGTAATGGTCCTCAATATCCTGGACCTCAGCAACAGCAACAGCCACATCAACAACAGCCGCAGCAGCAACAGCAGCAGCAAAAGGTTCTCTACACTTGCAAAATTCCGACGTGTCCTTTCCGATCGGAGAATGCCAACATAGTTCGTGCTCACGAGAAGGGCCACTGTTTACCACCTTCCACTGCATCTCCCAATCAAATGGGCCAGATGCAACCACCGCTGCCGCCACCACCACAGTTGCAGCCGCTGCATCAGCAGCAACGTCTTCCTGGTAAGCACGTGTCGGTGAACCAGATGCCTGAAAGACCGCGTCACGGAATATCGACCAATCGGTCTCCATCCATGAATGCTCCTGACAAGCGCTACACCTGCCGCATCTGCCACGTTTCTTTCAATCTGGACACCGAGTTGGTGGAACACGTAACGACGTTACACAATACGCCGACTAGTCCGGTATGCTGTTACGTGTGCGACTACTGTACGTCGCCCATTCTTTTCGACTCAGAAGAGCTTCTGCGCCAGCATATGAGGGTCACTCACAATCATTCGTGTCGTGTGTGTAACAAAAGATATCCGTCGCAGCGGCATCTAGCAGACCACATGGAGACACATACCTGATATTTGGAGAACAATGGTGGAGAGGACGAACTCGAAGAGGTGGACCCTCTAGCTTGCCAGTGAAAATATAGGTAAAGGATTTGCTGATTTTCTGAGCTGCGAACAAAGTGAGGTATCGCTAAAATTTTCACGGGACATTTTATGCTCCCGTTTTACAATATTCAAAATTTGCTACGATTTCATCACCGTAGCTTTGACACTTTACTTTTTTTTATCAGTATAATTATGACAGGTAATTTTTAGTAACATATCAAATTTAGTCTGATTAATAAAGTTATACATGTATTACAAAGTAAAGAAAATTACAAATTTCGGCAATTTTTTTCTTAACTTTTACATGGAATAGTATAGAAAGTCAATCTTGACAAACTATTTATTTTTAAATTAAGAAACTTTTTATATTACATTTTATAAATTTAAATGCTTTTTTATATAAAAAGCATAACATCTATTAACCTCATAGTTAGAAAATTATTTTTAATTTCGTTCTATTTCAATATATCAAAATAGTGTTACTAAATCTTTCAATTTCACAAGAAAAATATATTTTAATAACTGAGAAAAACATTTTTTTTTTTTTGTAAAGCGAAGTCGTATCTGGGAAAGGCAAATTTTGAAAATTGTAAAAGAAATTTTACTGTATAAAAAATAACAGTTAGATGGATGTAACTAAGGTCCATCTAAAAGTTTTTCTATATAGCTTTCGACACTCAGTCGCGTATAATTTAACGAAACCGAGCGTATTTTGTTTTGCACTTGTATGTACTCGAAATGCGTGTTCATATGTAATGGAAGAATTGAAGTGTATTTATAAAAATGATTATGAAACCAAGAAATATTGCGGTATGTGTGAGAAAAGTTGTTGTGTGGTCTTAGATGACAAGTAATTCTTATTCCTTAGAACGTAGTATAACTAACGAGTTTACTCCTTCCGATATGAACGTGTATGAATGAATTTTTCAATATTGAATAATGTGTATAACAAACTACAAAGTGGTTTTTAATGAGGTTTCCTTTACAAGAATTAAGTTGGGCAAAGAATGCATTAAGATAATGTTAAAGACATTACTACCTAAGATGTTTCTGCCATAAAAGTTTTGTAATAGTTCTTTTCGACACTAGTGCGATAAAAGTGAGTCTGTCACGAATAAGTTTGTCGCCCGAGCGAAGCGAGGGTACCAATCAGACTTTTGCGAGGATCATTTTTATCGTGTCTATCGAACATTTTTTTTGACTCTGTGTGCGTAAAGTACTATTTTTGCGCGTCCTTGTATATGTAAGCCTGTGTAAAAGCAGTCACTTTACGCACAGAGTGCCAAAAAATAGAATTTAGAAGTAGTGGTAACACCATTTTTTACCTTCATCAATGATCAAAACTTGCTCAATTAGTAATATTTTTTACAATATTTATTAATACAGGAGAAAAATGTTTTTATACAAATTGAAAATATTAAATATCTTTATTTGTCAATTCTTAATAAATTCTTTGCTCAGTGATAAAAAGATTGTGTAATTTATAAGTACCTTCGTATCTTTCCAACATACATAAAATTAATTTTCAATAAAAATATTTTTATGAATTCTCAGTCGTAGCGTTCCAATTATGTAAAATAAAAAAAAACAAATAAAAAAAAATTCAAAAGAATTTGTTACTTGTAAGAAGAAATATTTACGCTGATTCACTTTGACGTTTGAAATTTTTTTTTTTAATTTTTAAAATAAGAATAAAGCGAAATATTTTTCAATGTGTCATACTAGTAGTTCGTATTGTAGTCGCTTATAAAATAATTAATAGTGCAAAATGTATTTGTGTTAATTCTCATTTTTCTGAAATAATAGTTATACATTTCATTCTCCGTTCACGCACTTTTCAATTATTTCTTAACAAAAGCACGTAATATGTATTTGAAAAAGTCAAAGAAAGAAACTTAATATTTAAGTGCGTAGTCTACATTCAACAATTGAATCTTACGATTGACGGTAAATAAAGAGTGTTGCGGATGCATCCTAAAGCATCGTTGATTTATGTAATTAAGTACGCGCGAAATTGTATCGCTGTAATAAACGTTACACATTTTTTCTACATTTTTTATGCTCGTATTTTTTCAAAACACCTGCAGTCTTAGTTTAGTGTAGATTTAAATTTATCATGTAACTTAATCAAAGAATTGATTGTTGTTGAGATTGTTCAACGATTTCCTTTGTAAATATTCTGGTATTGTATAAAAATATAATAATAATTAGTAAAACCATTTAGTTTTATGATTTGTATTACAAGAATCAATCAGATTTTCCAAAAAAAGAATTTCTACTTATACATTAATAAGTGTGCAGTAATGTACTGAGTTTTTTTGTGATACTTAAAAATTAAGTTTATTTAAAAAACGGTTTTTAGTTGCAATGTGAATTCAAAGAATTTATTAACAGGTTTATTAAAAAATGAAACTTTACTAGAAAATTTTATTTTCAAATTCTATATTGATTATATAATTAGATATAATATAATTTTTACAGTCTAAGTTCTACAAAATAATTTATAATAATAATTATATAGACTTAATATTTAAATAATAAATATAATACATGTCAATAGCATATTAGACTAGAAAAGAGAATAGTCCAAAATGATTTTTTAGATAAAAACATATCTTATATTGGTACAAAGTACAGTGATTGTACAAAATTTCATTCCATATAACATTCCTTTACAGTATTATCAAAATAAACTTGAAGTTTAATAGTTTCGTATTCTTTTAATCAAAGAACTTGTGCACTTATGGCCTAGATGATTTTTAATAATTACATCTTTAATTAATTACTTAGGATTCTATATCTTATTTTAAAAATAAACTTAACGGAAACCCATCTACTCAATGCACACTGCACAGCAAGTGGTAGATAGAAAACGTAAATGCTAAATATTAAACCCCCTTACCTCAGGTCCAGCAAACGACCGATGGGGGCGTAAAATAAAAACAAGCCGTAATATGAGCAGATTACGTGCACATCATCGAAAAAAAATGTTCGCCACGCGAGCGTAAAAGTAGTTTTACGCTCTTGTGACGAAAATTACTATTATGGAATACAGGTAAAAAAGAATATATCATCGAAAATAAAAGTAACGATAATTTATTGAATTATTCTTCGCAATAAAACTATTTAATCAAAATCTAATTCGTAAAAAACAGAAACTATAATTGTTTATTTGTAATTAAATTTTTTCTTTTAATAAAACTATTCAATAGTTCATCTTATATACCTTTAATTCGCTAACCAGATCACGATAAATATTCATAATACTATTATAATTCAATCAAATAATTTCTAAAACAAAATAAGTGGGGAAGCGCGATCCACGCAGAAAAATGGAGTCACGCAGACGGGCTGCAAATGAAGTTTCAATAACATAATTTCCGAACCCAAGTAGGCACCAGAAGCGAGATCCATGCAGGAAAGTGGACGCACACAGTGGCGTGCAGACGGGTTTCGAATGACGATTTCAATAAAATAATTTTTGAACTACAATAAGCGGTGGAAGAGACATTCTCGCATAAAAGTGGAGGTATGCGATCACAAAGAATCAATTGTTTATGAAAGAATCCAAACTCCAAAGAAGCGTTGGGAACGAGGTCAACGGAGAATTTAATTTAATTGAAAATTCACGAGTGATCAGTCGTGTGCGGTAAACTTTCTATACCTGCATATTTAGGTTTCGGAATGGTCTAATTGAAAATCTAATTTCCAACGCGTCTTTGTGCCTCCACTTTTCTACCCAGAACTCGGCTCATTTTCCAATTTAAATTTAGAAATTATTTAATTGATAATTTTATAGCTAGTCTATCTGTGTGCCTCCACTTTTCTGTGTGAAACTTGCTTCCCCCGTCTAATTGGCTTTAAAATTTTTTTATTGAAACTTCATTTGTAGTCTGTCAGCTTGCCTACAACTTCCTGTGAGGAGATCGCTTTGCCCACCTATTTGGGTTTAGAAAGTATTTTATTGAAAAGGTCCTCCAACTAAAGCCACTTCATTTAAAATATCCTTAGTTACTACATTATTATCACGTATGGGTGTATCCACAGTCTTATTGTTTACGTTTTTATTATTATTCTGTATGTCGTTTATTCTACCCTTATTAATTACGTATACTTTTAGATGAATACTTTTCGTAATTTTTTTCAGCAAAATCATCAATGATATCAGAATACGAAATTTCTTTTAACAAATCACTTTCTACGCTCAAGAGTGGCAATTAAATTTATTCGATTTTGAAGTCATTGAAGATCTTAACCGACTAAAAATTAATTTTAATTTAGAAAAAGATTTTTCACTAGCACAGTTAGTTGTCATAACGACTAAATACATTTTTAGTAATAAGCAAGTGTTTGGAAAAACGTTTTGCAAATCTTTTTCAATTATTAATTGATACATTTTGGCTACAAAACATATTTTTGCCTTATTATCTTCATTTTTATCATTAAGAATAAATTCTGTGGGAAACTCCTTAAATTGCACAAGTTCAGACGTTGAATTTTCCTCTAAATCGTCTTTAAAAGTCTAATACTTTTAAGGAATATTTTTGGACATCTGTAATCAACGCATGTAAACTCCTGAAAAATCTAAATTAACTCATATATTTTATACGCTTTAATTCTTTGAGTAATGTTATTAAAATTGATCGATAATAGGCGGATAATACTGAATTAAGAAATTTTGTGATTTTGTTAATTCGACATTGTATGATCGGCTGTAATCAATAGAACTTAGCCGAACACTTTATCTTGCGAGCTTGTTCCTCATTTTATTATATTCGTTGCAAGCTGATTTTAGTTTGCCTGAGGTCTCCTGAGGTCTCGTAATTTTGAAAATGATCACAGGTTGATTCAATAAACTGGCGTAAAGATTTTAGTAGCGCTATAGACGTATTTAACTCTGCAGCACAACTTTGTAGTTTGAGACTAGTTGTATTTAGGTATTTACTCTTTGTAAAATTGTATTTAAAAAAACTATATGTATTTTCCCGTTTCTAATCTTGATATAATTTTATAAAGCCCACGTGCTTCATTATTTTCGTCTGATAATTCCAAAGAGATTGTTTTATATGCTTCGAAATCGTGATAAATCGAGCGCACAGCCTCAGCTCGAGATGTCCACCTTACTCTTTTTGGTATACTATTATACAATTTTGATCGTCACATAAAGTCATGACGTTCAGATAAAGAAGTGAACAATTGTAAATATTTTTCAAAAAATTTAAAGAATTGCTTTGCTCCTAGGCAGCAATAAATTAAGAAAATTATTTTTGCAAATTTATTGCAAATGTCTATGTTGGTTAGTGGAGGCCTTGTCATAGGCCTTGTCTGCCTATGTCTTAATCCGGCCCTGGGTTTATTAACTTATACTCTATATAGACTCTAATAAAAATGATTTCCTCCGATTCTAATGAAACTTTTCTAACAACGTAGTTCTTAACTTGCCTATCTCTATATCAGCCTCTCTTGTACTATTGTTAATTAAATCTATAATCTCGTACGCAGTCTTCTAGTAGACATTAGTTTCGCTGGCGTTTTACCCGTCAAGCAATGCAGAGTATTTGGATTGGTGGTTGGTCGAAAACATGGTCGCCGAGAGTAGGGCCGACTACATTGCCAGCATAGGGAGCTCATGTGTTTTTCAATCTTAGTTGAAATTAAGCAACAATATAACAAATTTTTAAAGGGAAATTTGTTCAGTTAATTAATTGGCCTTTTTTAATTATATTTTCACCGCAAAATTTTTTTCTTCGAAGACATCATAATTAAAAAATGCCAATTAATTAACTGAACATATTTCTCTTTAAAAATTTGTTATATTGTTGCTTAATTTCAACTGAGATTGAAAAAACACATGAGCTCCCTATGCTGGCAATGTATTCGGCCCTTCTCTCGGCGGCCATGTTTTCGACCGACCACCAATCCCAATTGCGGTACATTAAAGGTTTCTTGAAATTAAAGAAGCAATAATATACAATAAATTTGCATTTATATCGCATCGTATCCATCGCCTTTTTAACAAAACTTTTAAAAGATTTAACAGCATTTTCCGCTGCTCCATTGCTGGAAGGATGAAAAGGTGCTGAGGTCGCATCTTAAAAGTGGTTATTCAGCGACGCCCTAGTCAAAGCAGTGCTAAATGAAAAGGTTACCTAAAATTTTAAAAAGCCATAACTGTAATGCGATATATTTATTTAAAATGATATAGATAGTCAATGTATATTATATATTACTATTATAAATAAAGTGTATTTATTTTGTCAACCGATTTTAGTTTTGAAGGTTTCATTTTGCTCCTTAAGGGGGTTATTACCCTGTATTAAGGTAGTTCACTATTTAATTGTTATTTCATAAATTATTAAAATATATTAATGTAACTACACACGAGTATA
>JAPYZO010005401.1:0-15348 GCA_030522905.1 Torymus flavipes | reverse complement strand
GTTCATTTGCAAATGCATTACTATTGAAAAATTAATATTTTAAATCTTTTTGTCCACTCTTTAAAGTTTAATTTTATAAAATGAAGTCGACAGTGATTTCAAGAAACTATTTCGTATACAAAATTTATGTAAACGAATTTTACTCGTGTCAAAACAATTACTTTCATTTTTTACTTCCTTTTCCAATTAACTTGAGCATAAAACAACGTGTAGCTATTCAAAAATTACGCAATAGTAAAAAGTCACGTACTTAATCGTTACACAAAATTACACCTTTTTAGAAGTGTGATATTTGATAACTTCCGCAGGTGTATGACCTACTTCCAACGAATACATGGAACTCATAATAAACTTTACAGACGAACCACGTATCTTTAATCGGACACGCTAATCAGCTTTATTTCCACAGCATAAATTAAATGTATAAGTGGTTCAACACAATGCTTTATATGGACGTTAGAGCATTTATTAACTTCATAGCTTATATGGATTTTTATTCAAATCTTTCATGAGACTCACAAAAATTAAAAAAATTTCTATCTTAATATTTCTCAAGGTCTATTTTTTTATGACATTGTAAAGTCGTTCTATCGCATGAGAAAATAACGTAGCAAAGAACTTTATCACTTTCTTTACAACGTGATTCGGTATTGTACAAGAAAATTTAATAAAAAAATTTATATATAATTCAATATAGACTTCTAATTTAGTTTATTATTTGCACGACATTTATTAAATACAAACAGTACTGCTTAATTTTTAATTACAAAAACGAGAGAATGTGAAATATACCCACTACTATGTTAATTTGTATCAGACGAAACAAGTTCAATTCAGACGCACGATCTTATCGTAATCGTTAGACAAATCCAAGACGAATCGCGACATGAGTGAGATAATTTATTTTCCAGCCTTACGGCGCGCGCGTCTCGCACATCCGCAAATGTGTCTCGAGCCTTTCTTGCCCTTCTTGCCTTTCCTCGAGCGGGCGCGCGTCTTGGGACAGTAGCCGCAGTTGCCAGTGCAGTCGGTGCAGTCGCAGCAGTTAGGTTTCCAGGCGTCCGTCGGCTCGGTGATGCGGTAATGGCCGTCGGGCAAGCGTTCCACCAGACCGAACTCTTCGAAACGCTTCAGGATCACGGGTAGCTGGCGAGAGAGAGTGATGTGGGCTTTAAAAATACTCTGGTTTTCTTTTGCTCTTCCTCGTCGTTCAAATATTCAGGAGAATAGTTTTTTATCAAGCGCACATGGGATCAATATTGACGAGCAAATATGAGCAACACGTATATTACGTGTTTTTTAATGAAAAATCTAGATTGATTTATGTTATAATTGATAATTTGAACTCATATTTCCCATGACTATTTCATGTTATTGTATAATAATAACCTCCAAAATACTTGTATGGCATAAAACTTTTTAAATAGAAAATTGCAACAATTTGAATCAAGATATTTTACTTTTATATCTTTTTGTGTTGTTGTTTTTCTTTCACTCACTAAATACACGTACCGCAGCTAGTAAGTATTAGCCATATATTCACCTGAGCTTTAAGGTAATTCTTGACGGTTTTGCGTTCTGCCAGCACATACTTGAGGATTTTGCCCTCGGACACGTTGTTTAGCTTCTTCATCGTGCCAATTATCACAGGCAGTTTCAGCGGCTGCTTGGTCTTCCGAACCTTAGTCATCCTTGCCTTCGCACTCTCTCGACCTGTCTTTTCTTTTTCCTAGCCCCAAAATTTCAGCAGCAACACCAGCGGCAACCACACATCGTCGCGCTCATCTTTCCAGACACATCAGTAAGTATATACTCGCCGAGAATGCAGCAGGCGACGTCAAAGCTCGCTTGATTTTTTCCACCGCTCTTAGGGCACAAGCCATTCATATTGCGGGCATAGACATTCCGGTCGTAGACCGCGCCGCTGACAGATTAAAAACGCCAGCGCCGCGCGCGCACGCTCGCGTGAAGCATTACGGGATTGACGGGACGTGAAAGACAAGAGAGAACGAGCGCTTGTGTGTGAATATATGTGTGTGTATGCTCGCTTGCTGTCGCTGAGAGGCATTAGCGTGGATTTCCGAGCGACTGAACGGATTTTACGGTATTTTATGGAGACAGAGAAAATGTTTACTGAATTTTTCACGCGAATTTTCGGTGTGACTTTTAATTATTTTCCTCGAACACAGCGCTGTGCAGTTATTTATTTGTTTAACAAGATTATGGTGGTTGGAAAATTTAGTGATAAATGTTTTTATTTCAATAAAAACGTCTTTTATTTTGATAAATTTCAAAGCACACCCACAGAGAAGATTCTCGTAACCGTACTATAAAAGTACCAAGCTGTATGGTAACATAATGGCACAACCATAATAAGTATAGTAACTATTGTAAGTTAAAATATAACTAGCCTTATTATGAAAATAGTAAAAAATCATATATTTTTAACTATATTTATAAATTAGAATACAAATACCATAAATTTTCTGTGAAAATTACTAGAAAATCTTGTTTTTTTGAATATTAGAGACTTATTATAACAAATTACAAATCGCATCTATAACTAAAATCTTATCATTATCTTTTAAATATTATAGAGTAGGCTTCCGTAAAACACTAGAAATTTAACAAGATTTCTATTTACTATGTCAAATAGTTACTTTTTCCGTACGTTTCTCTCTCGCTGCTCTCTAAATTTGAACAAGTGAAATTCACTGAAAATACAGTTATAAGTATACTAAATCAACTGAAATTTCAGTGAAATGTTAATTTTCACTGTAAATTTCAGTTGATTTGCTATATTAACTGATTTTTAGTAAATTTCACTGATTTAAATTAAGAGAGGTAAAAGAGCAACACATAAGTATACTCCAAGAGAAAAATGTACAGTAGAAATAACTATTTGACATAGTATTCTAATTATTTTGACAAAAAATATATGGTATTTCTATTCTAATTTATAAATATAGTTAAAAATATGTCATCATTGTTTCAGAGTCATGTTAGTTATATTGTGACGTACAACGGTTATTATATTTTATAATTGTGCCATTATTGCACCATACAATCTGGTACTAGTAACGGTTACATGAATAGTAACAGTTACAAGAATTTTCTCTGGGGCATATAAAATCCGTACAGGGAGAAAAATTTTGCAGTCAAAATTACTATTTTCGACAGTGACTACTTATGAGACAGATTTGAATTTTCATAAAAATTACTATAGAATTTATAGCAAAAATTACTATTCTTTTATCATTCTTCCCATAGAAAAATTGTGTATACGCAATTTTCATCCGTGTACTATATTATTACTTTTATTTGCAGTTATATAATTATTTATTTACAAATATAGTTAATATATATAAAAAAATATAAGAACGTCAAACGCATAATTAAATAGATACATATACAGGATCTGATTAGGTAAAAGGTACATTTGTAAAAAGAAAATAATAATATCGCAACGCCAATAAGCTTATTCTTCAATATTAATATTTTCACACGTGAAAGATACATTCGACAATTGATAAATCACAAATACCTAGATACCAAATGAAAAAATACCGCGTTTTAGGATAAACGAAAGAAGGCGCAATCAACTTCTCCGGCTACGAGTGATGTTTATGTCCAAAGCCCAGCGATGCAGAAGTTTCATAAAAATCCAATATTCATCCGAAAACATTACCAGCATCCCCGGGAGCAATACCCTACCTCCCCTCATCTGCCACACATTACTAATGCATCATTGCGTTCTACTTCCGTGCCGGCATAAATCAGCATTAAGGACGAGAGGGAGACGCGTACGCGCGTCAATTACGCCAAAGGGACGCGAAAATTATTTCGTCCACCCGAGCCCTCCTTCGTGACGGTCCTTCATCCCAATTATCTTCCGGTTTAGCCGTATAAATCACTAGCTCCTCGCAAAGACAAGAAATTCTATTCTTGAGCTCGGAACTACTCAGAGGAAAAATTAAGTTTATTAAGAATACGCGTCGGTTAGGTACTTTGAGAAATATCAATTGTCGTGTCTGTCGGGTGATCCATTTTTAGTATAGAATAAATTGCCCAAGTAAAATTAAATTTACGATAATTCATACATAAGAATTTTATGGTCATAATGAGCACAAGATCAAATATCCTTATCGTAAAAAAATTATTACTTTTAACATTTCAAATTTAATGTGTCATTTACTTTGAAGTTATCTTAGCACTGCTCAATTGAATCCTCTCAAGCATCTTTTCAAAAGCCAAAAAAGCTGCCAGAATACATTCATGTGCTTTCAATTCCTTGTCGCCGAAAGGCGTCAGGTCAGGTCAGTAGAGAATTTCTTAGCCTTGAATAGTTTTCAAAAGGTTCGAGATGCTTCTGTACAACGTACCGTTTCTATAATATCAGTTAATCAGTTGTTGGGTGAATATTTTGCAAATAATTCTTTAGAATTCAATGTTTTTATAAATTCAATAGAATCCAGAGTCCATTTTTAGTGCAGAAACTGTTTTCCCCTTTTCTTCATTCGAATAAGATCAATTGATAGCATATACGTACGCAATACGTGCAATTACGTCACAACCTACTTTTGTAACTTCCTATAACAAACTATAGCTACATCAATATGCATGCACATAGATGTGAGTAGTGCTATGTAATTCTAGTCTGTCATTAAATAAACGCTAAGAAAAGTTTGAAATAAAAAAAAAAAACTGTACTGTTTGAACTGATTCGTAGAGTAAGTTATGACTTATTCTGCACTTTTACTCGAGGCGTTGAGGCTTCATGAAAAATAAATACTACACGTACATATATATAATGATAAACTTATATATAATAAGAATTTTGCTGCGCGTGCGAGAAAAGAGAGGCAATAAAGAAGCCCATCTTACTCTCTACGATCCGTCGATGAAACTGCAGTGCAAGTGGAACTCACCGAGGCTGTAGCGCCAGAGATCCTTGAGGGGAAGGTTGCCGTTTCGACCGCCCAGCAGGTAGACATGGCCAGCCAGCAGGGTCGCGCTGTGCTTGCTGCGCGACGGCGGCGCCGGCCCATTCTCCACCCCGGCGGCAGTCACCGAGCTCCACATGATCTCCGGGTAGGCTGTAACAGAAATCGAAGCATCGAGGTTAGAAGCGCAGAGAGCTTGAACTCGCACGCGCTAAGCCTTGCTTGAGGCCGTTATAAGTAAGTACGTTGTAAGACACGCTCTTGTGCTATTAGACTTAGTTGCCGCTACTTTATACCCCTTCTCCACATTTTCGAGCACCTACTCTACATTTTATATTTAAACTAGTACAATAATAATATCTTCTCTATAATTTTTGATAACAATTTTATTATGACTAAACAAACAACTTCATTCGTGATCAAAAATAGTAGTAAAAAAATTGGCTACTGTAACCATCATCTGGATTGGTAAAATAACACAGAACTCACAGGATAGTTAATAAAATTAATATGATAGTATGACCAACTTGATAGTTATAGCGACGTAAAAATGGATGGAGGAGCCAATATTTGTGCACTAATCAAAATATCTTCTTGATTGTGTGTTCAGTAATCAACCAAGCTAGTTAAATTCTCCATTTCTTTTTTTCCGTGTACATTAAAATTAATCTTTCAAATATTTAATTGTTAAGTAGAATATTTAAAAATCGTCTAATAAAGTTTAGATGAAATGCCGTCCTCTTGGATTGTTCTAAGAATGTTTGCACAAGGAAGAAAAGATATTTCATTTCGTAATTAGTCTAATGGACTTCTCGACTTTTAATTTGATTTTCTCAACTGCAAGAAGAGGAGATATAGCAGTTTAACTCCTGGCACGCGATGTACTGCTTTCTCTCGGTTTACGCGTTGCGCTCGCTCAACTGATTAGCCTCAAGTTTTGGAGGCAATTCAAACCTAAATTATATCTGTTTTTGTCCGAAGCATTGAAAAGTTATCAACAATTTCATTAAGAGTAATTAACACTAGTAATACAAGGCAGTTGAAAAATTTATTTTTCCTAAAGGTGAAAAGTATGAATCGGTGATGAAACTTATTTCAACTCTTTCAGGTATTTACATAAAACTTCATTGCACTTTACAAAATATATTTGAATCAAAATTATTGAAAATATGAAATTCCTGATTTAAAATACTGAATAAAAACACCAATTTGTCTTTTCTATTTTAATATAATTTAATAATCAGATACTAATGAACTAATAAGGAAAAGCAAGATCACGAAGATGTATAACGTGATTTCCTGAAAACCACGCATTGATATTATATTTGGATCAATTAGCTTAATGAAAGCTATTGTGATTGCTGATGCAGTGAAGTTTTCAGCCTCCTTTACTAATGCCATGCAAATACCATCTTTACCAGTTCTCCCAAAGGAAAAAGCTCGCACCCTCTTCGCCCAACACCGTGTGAGCTCATCACCAAAGCCATGACATTTGTCAGCGGCCCGCGAACTTTTCACCGGCCAACTTTCTACGTTAATCAAAGCTTCCGCGCGCACACAGAATGTAAATGAAAGAAGCAGCTGCAGAAGCAGGAAGGAGAAGCGTCGGTAGCTAAGCCAAAGAGATAATTAAGGGAACGGCGTGCGCGGCGCGCTTGCGTCTCTTCCTGTAAGAAGACAGAGAGGGAAGATAAGGTTCTTGGCGCTCACCCGAGCGCACCAGGGAGAAACCTTATTCAAGGCGGCTTGCTCTTGCCATTCAAAGCGAGGTTAGGGATTCCTCTCTCCTTCTTCCCGTTCGTTCGCTCGTACTAAGGTCGTGCCGCGGCGTATAAGATGCAAGAGCGAGGCTCTTTACTCGATTCTTTTTCGCTCGGTGGACCACGATAATTGGTATAGTTATAAATTTTTCCGGGTCTACGCGCGTCCGACGCGGTTGCATGGTGGTGGTTCTTTACTTTCTGGGTTTTATCTTGTTTTTTATTTCTATATAATTAATGTATAGCTATAAAGATAAACAGAAATCAGGTTGGTTTGAATCTATTCAAAAAGAGAGGTGTTTTTATTTTTAAATAAGATTATTTAAGCTTTTTTACTAATTTAAAAATTTGTTAAAAGAAACTGGTTAAAAATGAGATACTGAAATATACTTTGAAACGACATTTTAAATACAATCTTTTTGATCTTTGGTTACAAATAAAAATACTGTATGCTATATTTAATAATATTATTAAAATAATTTTAATAAAAATAATAAGCGATAATAATAAAAAAAAATAATAACAAACGATGAAAATTTTAATAAAATGAAAACGACAATTCTGGGTATTGGAAATCGTTGCCGCGACATAGGGGATAATGAACCTGATTATTGTTATTGTTGCGATGACATGACTCATCATAGATTCATACAAAGAGAACTTCACTCGGTTAATTAGCATGTTAAAAGCGTGTAAAGGCGTCAAAGAGTCTTCATCAAATACAAATTGATGTTAATTATGGGTGTTTCATTAGATATAAAATGAGAAAATAATTATAGAACACTGTAATCATTATAACATTAAAATTGATTTGTAAAAATATATTTATTTTTTAGATTTTCTTTTTTATTCTCAATTATCTTATAAAATATAAATATCTTTATCAATAGAAAATATTTGTTGAACAAAAAAGGCAAAAGGTAATCAAATCGAATAATCAATATAAATATGTTGAGGGTCGACACAATTTGATTAAGAGGATATAAAATTAACCTTGCTGAGAGGCTTACATGTTTGAATGAGTGACGAATATGTCATTAAATTTCGTGTACTGTCAAAATATTAACGTGAAAACCATTGACAAAATATAATATTAAAGTTTTTTATAATTTTCATAATTTAAAACTCGCGAAATTAGATAAAAATTATTGGAAACACGCATTACTCATTCAATGTACCTGCCTAACGTGCAATGCACCGGTACGGCAACCCGCCAGCACTTAACGGTAGCGACGAAAAAAAACCTCCGGCAATCAATCATTTTACGGAAAGCCCAGGGGACATGTACATCTCTAGTGCACCACACAGAACGACGCATGTTGTACATTCGCATCGCGCCATCCATCTTCCACGCGCTTGTCACGCCGAAAGAACGCGCAAAAGTGTTGGTCGCCAGGCTGTATTAATACATTGTATGAACTCCGCAGGCAAACCGCTCACTGTTACTCACGACTCATTGGCAAAGCCGCCCGACTTTCATCGCGAGAAAGCGGGCAAAAGTTCGGTCGAGCGTGTGGGAGGGATAATAACGGTGGCGGCACGTGTGTGGATAGTGCAAAGGCGATGAAGCTGGAATTTTAGATTTCCTTTTTACACGAGGGTGTGTTTGCTTCCGGTTTAAGGAAAAATATGAAAAGCTCGGGCGACGTCTCCTGAGGAGCCAGGCATATATGGCTATCGCGGAGGATATGTCTAATATTGGAGTTTCGAAGAAAATCAAATATATACACGTCCATTCGCATATATAGAAATCCGTTTTATGACTGATTTTCATATATATGAAAAAAATGTTTTCTTGGCTTGAAATAAAAAAAAAAACTTTCCTTTATCCGGATGCAATAATAAAACATAAAAGTTGGATGGATGAAAATATAGGACGGTTTCTAACTTTTATCAACTTTTTAGATGCTAGTATATTATAGTTTATATAAGTTTTTGAGTGCATCTAAAAAATAAGAAGTAGGTAAACAGCTATCCCGTAAAAAAAGATTTTTGATGTGAAGTAGATAAAGCCGGGTATGGTAAGACCAACGTAAATCTCCGCCGTTTATCAACAGCTATATAAGACATTAAACAATGTGAAAGTTCGTAAATTAAGCTTTTTTTCTCAATCTGTATGGTAGCTTTCTTACTCTACCCCTTCGATATCAGAAATCTAATATAACACACGCACGCTTTTCTCCGCCTTCCAGCCCCTCGGAACAACGGGAAAAAGTGGCAGAGCAGCAGCAGCGATATACACAGGCTCGCACGCGAGCGGCGCATTTGCCAAAAGGGTTGTAATAAAGCGCCCCTGGCGAGCAGTTGGTAGGAAAAAGGAAATCTCGCTGCTCGCACGTGCGAATATATATATATTCGGGGGCAGGCTTAGACCGCCCGCGGCCGCAGACTCGAGAGCCTCTCTCCGCCCTCCGCGCGTATAACATACACACACCTGAGAGAGGCTGATGCTGAAGAGGACAGAGACGCGGCGGGCGGAGGCTCTTTAATAGGCTTACCCCGCGCACGCCCGCGCACGCCCGGCCGCGCTCTCGGTAAACCCTCTATCTCGTTAGACTCTGCGACTCGTGACCCACATGCGAGCGCCGATTAATCACGACTAAGCGCGCAGAAGGAGAGAGAGTGCTCCTTCTCCCTTTCTTCTTTCTTCCCGTCCCTTTCCCTCTCTCGTATACCCGCAAGCTCTCCCTTCGTATATTCATCCTCCACTCCGGATTACGCGCCAGCGGAAAAGTGCGCGGGAAAAGGGGGGAAAGAGTGTGCGTGCGTGCATGCAGAGGAAAACTCTCAGAAGTTCTCGAGTGCACGCGCGGACAAGTTTCGAGTTTTTAATCAAATTTCATGCCCCGCGTTCGCCCAATGCACACTTTGCTTTTTTCGCATATAGCGGTGGAAGAATTTCGCGCCCGCGCGCGTCACACGGCGAAATATATATATGTATACATGTACTTCTGGTGTATATCGCGCTTGCGTCGCTAGAGGTGTTTTTAGGTCAGCAGCTGTTACGATGAAAGGATCGCGCGCAAGCCGCGTAAATGCTACTGCGTGTGCTTGAGAGTAGAATAAGCGGGCGCGAATGTTGGTAATGATCGCGTTGCGAGATGCTGTGAGTGGTGTTGGCTGTTAGAGCTGGGGAAAGTAATTTTCCTGCAAGTTGCTGGTGACTTTTTCCGGAAACGCTCACAAATGGCGCGTCTGTATTATGCCTTCACGATATTCCTCGTCAGGTTTTGGAATACAATATTTAATATAGTATACTATATTGGATACTCTATACAATGATTTAGATTATTGAGTTTTTAGTGTTTTATAAATTTCAAATTTTATTACAATACCAAATATCACTATATACCGGAGTAAAATTTACAAGAATTGATTTGGCAGTATATTTATCAAGAATCTGAGCATCGGAAAAAGCGTACATTTTTCACAGAATAAGCCAACTGTAAATATCGCACGAGCAGTCACGTGTTTTACTACTGTGTGACATCTGATTATATGCGCTGCTTCGAAGTTCACCTACTGATTGTGCATTTGACAGCTAACCGTAAATCTTTTTCAAGGAAAAGCCGTAAATACATAAATAAAATACTTACATTAAGCTTATCTTTTGTATTTTACGCTTTGAAATTATTAGTTATTATCGGAATATTTTAACCTCACGCAGGACAACTATACCAAAAAGTATTAATTAGTCTCACAAGCTCTTTGCATAATTGTGTAGACGTGGTATAAGTAGATGTTTCAATTGACAGAATTCTCGATGTCTATTGACGTAGAGGGGAATTGAAATTTCCATTTTGAATAATTTACTGCCTCGAGTGTCCCGAAAAAAGTCGCTGCGACAAGTATAGGTAAAGGAGAACAACTACGATATACTATCAACATTTCAGCTCAGCGCTCGAGTTGAAAATTCTATCGATCAAAGTCCAAGTTTCGACTGGTATTACAAATTTCTTGGACACTTATCAAAGCGATCATTCCTTCAGCCGTGGCCAACTAGCTTTTCGAGTGGTCCGGCAGTTCGGCGCAGCCTCATTTCCTCCATTTTCCAATACGGCAAAACCGGGTCATTTTTTTTTCCACTTAAACATCTTGGCGATTTCATTTCTGTGCTACTCCTCGAAAAATCAAGCGCCTAGTTGAGCGTGAAAAAACTCGATATTAATGTCCAATTCTAAATTTTTCGAAAGAAAAATTCGGTTTTACAGAACTTAAAATTGAAGGTAATACTTTAAAGCAATTAATTGGCGAAAATAAGGATAAAACGTGCATCGTAAGAGTTTAAAATAAATTTTCTTTTTATAAAAAGGGCTTATAGATCGAGTGCAGTGATTCGGTACATGCAAACACCTTCAACGTGTACATTTTATCAGATTTAGAATGTACGCGGTAAATTATAAAATTTTGAACAATGAATTCTTGTACAAATTATACTCTAAAATAGTTTTACGGTGTTTCACAAGTTTGTTATAAATATAATTAATTCTTTTAGAATAAATGTTTTAAATTAATATAAAATTAATAACTTCATAATATTGTAGGTTAACAATATAAAGTGTGCATGATATTAATATGCGTTCATTCATCAAAGCTACGAATTATGCCAGAATGAAAAAAAAAAAAATTATGAAATACGAAACTAAGATAACGTATTGTTATTGCTAGCTGGAACCATTAATAGCAAGAGGGTTATTAAAGTATTTAAAATATATATCTGACATAATAAAAAACCTAACTATATTTTGAACTTATTTTAGCTGAAAAAATTAATTTTACATTTTTGTAAACACAACTATAAATAACCAGTTTGTGGATTAGATTAAACTATTATTATTTAACGCCTTAAGACACGTATATTTTTCTTCGAAGCTAATTTCAGGATTTTATTTGCCATACTGAATATATCATCTCGGAATTTCAAAATTAGACATCAGAGTCGTATATACTGATTCTAAAAACATAAAATTTGTACAAAATATTTACATGGTAGGGACGATAATGAATTAATTTATCCTGCCATACTTATACGATTTTTTAAATCAATTTGTTTATGTTTAAGAAATATACGATATATTGCAATAAAAACACTACATATTTAAAATTTTTCCGTCATTTTGACTCAACGAGTCGGTATTCGTTGCGAAATCATAATTCAATATTTTTCCGTCATTTTGACTCAACGAGTCGGTATTCGTTGCGAAATCATAATTCAATATTAATATTTTTTGGAAGAAATAATATAAGTCTATACTGTAGTATTGATAAAAATATCATGTTAAGTGTAACTAATAGACATAATTTAATTTATAAAATAATATGAATACATAATGGGAAAAAACTTATTCATCCAACATGGGCAATCGTTTAAATAAACATAAAAGCCAACGAGTGCAGCAGCCCGTCTAACATGGTTAGCAAGCACCTCCTTATTTAATTCAGCTCGCGTCTCGCGCCGCCTTCTCCTTCCCTAAATCCCTCCCAGGCCTTTTACTCTTTTTCTCTCGCTCTTCTCAGGCCTCAACCCTTTTATACAACACTGGCTACGCACGCGAGCGGCCTATTAAAATAACGAGAGGCATTGTACGCATACCAAAAGGCAAAAAAGCTACACGCTGACATTTTCCTGTCTCTCGCACCTTCTTCTCTATCTCGCTCTCTCGTCCTGTGCGCGCACGCAACAGTCCCCCTCTGTGCGCAAAGAGATAAAGGGAGTGTAGGGGATGCCCCGTGTTTTCGCCCTCCGCGGTTAGCTATATAGCGCCGGAGGCTGGTTTGCGCGAAGGGGAATCGGTACGGGTATCGACTTTTAAAATATCCGAGCGAGAAAGGGGCCGAGAAAAAGCGTGTGTGCGGGAGAAGGGCGTTTGCATGTCGTCGGAAGAGAGGATTTGTACGGCGCCCGTGTTCAGAACGGGGAAGAAAAGCTCCCGTCGATCTAGTCGAACTTGACCGGGATTCTGTACGCTGCGACGGTGTCTCGCGTAATCGAATTCAAGAATGAATATCGCTTGGCCGGAACGAAGGAGAAAAACGATGCCAGCCAAGGGATACTATTGAATATCGCCGAGCGGCGGTCATTTTGATCCCCTCTCCCCTTCTCCCCTTTTTTCATTCGCATAATATGCAGCGGCTGGGAGAATGAAAAGAGGATTCGTATGGGTAATGGAGCTGCGCGGCGGTGGCGGCAGCCGTTGTCGGGATTTAATTTTGCGCGGAATCGATGTTGGTGGCTTTTTTATGCTAATGCGGCCTTTCGAGTGGATGCACGATAATTTAATCATATTTTCAAAGACGCGCCCCTACAAGTATCTCTAGTTTTTGCGGCAAAATTAACTCTATGAATAATGGAGTGGGTTTATTCATTAAATTACTTTTTTAATACAATAAAAAAAATAATAATTTAATATAGCAAAATTTTAATATTTATCAAAGCTTATTCTCAAAGTAAGCTTCTTGATTTTCTCATTCAAGCTTTCGTGCCTGAGATAAATTATTGAATATATTTTTATATACATAACGATTTTATAAGGAATAAGACTCTTTAGAATACTGAATTTTGGTTTACGTAATATAGCACATGCGTTGCGAAAGCACATACTCATAGGAGGAAGCGCCATTAAAAGGCTCCCTTACGTAACATCGAATGCTTTCGTCTATATATCTCTACATAGCGAGCATCTACGACTCCACCAGCAATTCTAAAAGTATATAGGGAGAAAGGCAGCGGGTATACGAGCGCAGAGGCTTCTTTACCTTCCGCGGAATAATTAATTTATGAAAGAGATATTCTTGGTATACGCAACATTTATTGAACTTGTGGCATTTTATCTGAACTACTTACAATAGGATGACGCGTTGATTAAGATGTGTCGATTAATATATATTAGATGAATTTTTTAACAGCATCATTAGAAATTTTATGTACTATAATCCTGATGTCTGTAGAAGAAATGTCGAAATTACGGTTTCTCTTTGGAATGAAAATAAAAGGTTCCTTGTCAGTAAATCCTGACATTGTCACATAACGAGCCAAAAGATCCAGTAAGTATATAGAATGACTCGACAACCAGGCCACAAGAGAGCTTCCAGGCCCCTAGTTTCAGCAGATCGAAAGCCGCGGCTCACGCGAATCCTGTCGCCCGGCGAGAGAAAAAAGGGCACTATCCGAAGAAGATAGACAGCCGCCGATAAAAGAAGCTCGAGCCGGCGATAAATAAGCCAGGGTCGAACTATAAATCGGCAGCAGCGCGAGCGAGGCATCGATTCGGCCCTCTCGCGAGTATATAAATCTCGCTGGCAAACAAAATTATGCGCGAATCGCGCGTACACCGTGGCTCTCTCCCTCACGGGCCACTCATTAATATTGATGAGCGAGCGGGAGAGAGAGAGAGAGAGAGAGGAGAGAGGCGGCCGCCCTCTCAGACACCCGCCGCCGCTCATCGTTGTCATTGTTTCGTCGATACACACACACACGAAAAGAAAACAGTCTCGCGAGCGTGAAATTGTGTCACGTGCCGCGCACGTCGTCACCACTTCTTCTTCTTCTCGTAGCTCGCGTTATTATTAATGCCTCGCGTGCGTCTGTGCGGTCGCGCGCGGCTCTTGTGAATAATACATCCTGGCGAAATCAAACGCGCGTGGCGCGTGTGTGTGCGAACGAACGCTGTGTGCGGAGAAAAAGCGAGAGTGGTACGCGCGTGGGGTGAAACACGAGAGAGCGCAGAGGGTGGAAAGGACGGCGGGGGAGAAATTAAGAGGGAGAGTTAGTTGCACGCCAAAGGGAGTGAGAGTACGAGAATTTTTGAAAATGGAGAGCAGTTTTGTGTGGATTGGAGGGAGCGCCGCGCGTGCGGCAGCCAGCTCGAGTGAACGATGAAAGGGGTGCATCCCGTAGTTATCGCAAATCTGTTTTGTTTAAGCTCTGTCTGTGCGCTCTGTGACTTTTTGGGGGGGATTTCATGGGGCTTTTTTACTTCTGGTTTGCAGGATGTATAGTTTCAATGCTCGCATTCATGATGATTTTTGTCAATACTATGTGTAACAGACTTTAAATATCATTCTGGCAAAAGTGTTTATTGGCACATACGAATTTCGAGTACGTTCAGCCCTTGAACGAATTTATTAAATCAGACTTTATATATGCTGTGGACCAATTTAATATTTTACTCGGGTTTTTGAATTCTTCATAAAACGATGATGATTGGAAGCAGTCTATTAAAATGCGAAAGAATAACAAATAAGAAAAAGAACATCAGTAGGTCTTGGATTTCGATTTGAAAAAATACTTCCTAAGAATGAAGCCCAGTAATTGCAGTCTTCATAAATAGACCCTTATTTCGAAGAAGTATGCTTTCGAATCATAAATTTACTTTTTTTTTTTAAATATACTTTAAAAAAGAGTAGAGCCTTAATTTGTTATATATTAATTTATATTAATTAGTCTAATAGAAGAATCTTAAAAAATTGTTTATTAATGTTTTATCTTTTTTCCATAACTCTCTAATAGCTATAGATCAGTCTAAATTTTGTTACAATTCATTGTATTTCATATCAAATTTTTATATTTCTTGTCTTTCTTTCTTCGAGATGAAGCTTTAAAATTGAACGCATTTTGAGACCTGTCCAATTAAAATATATACAAC
>JAPYZO010005400.1:0-15424 GCA_030522905.1 Torymus flavipes | reverse complement strand
ACCTCGTGTCCCGCTCCGAACGTTTGCGCTGACTGCGGCGCGGCGCACATGGTCTCGGCACTTCTTCTGTCCTTTCGGTTGGCACGCTTGGGTATGTACGCTGGTCGCTGGTGGAGCGGGAATTTTCAAATATTGAGGTTACGGGAAAACGTGGCGTGGCCTGAAGATCCATCTGAACAGACTATAAGCAATCGGCCGGGCGACCTCTGTTTTCGCTTGGGGATGAGTTACGTGCCAAAATTTTTGTCAGTGATGAGAAACGTTCGAGTTTATTTAACAATGTTTAATAACAATTATTAACTAAAAATTAAGTCTAGGATGAATAATCTTTTTTAATATAATGGATTTTCTAAAATGAATAAATTTTGTAAAAAAAGGAAAAGAGACGGTGCTATATAAATTTATTAAAATATTAAATAAAAATTGAATAATAGTTAATGTAGAAGTTATTAAATATTGATTTATTTGAATGTGTTGTATTTTTTTTGTGAATTTTTTTATTATTCCACGGTTTTATATACATTATTATATTTTCAATAATTTGTAGAAAGGGCTTTTTAGCCCGTCTAAACGTGAAATAAAAAAATAAATAAATACAAGTTTTATATAAAGGCATGAATTAAAATCAATTTTTCTATAAAAATATCCATTATTTTAAATAGTTTATTTATTCACAAGTTCACAAGATTTTTTATTGTGAACTGACATTAAAAGAATATTATACAGTGAGAGTATTATACAACAAATGGTGAACTTTTACTAGATGGCGAATAATTTTAAAGAAGCGAAAAACAGCAGGATGTAACAGTTTATCCAAGCCAATTGTTTTTCATAAAACTTTAACATTACTAGTGGCAAGCTCAAAACTCGCTCACAATGATCTAGTGCACTGGACCATACACAAGCCACCCCGACACCGTAATTTCCAAAAGCGACAAACGCTCCTCAACTATATATATAACCTTCATCCCAAACCAGCGAGCCAGAGAAAAAACTTCGACCTCTACTCAGCGTCCACACATCTTCTCTTTCTCTCTCCCTCACTCTTCCCCTTGAACTCTCAGTCCCTCGGCATTTGCATTGCGAGTGCGGGTAGGAAAGAAAAGCAAACCCGAACGGGGCGCGCCGCTAAACTCCGTGCGAAGTTACTTAGAAGACGCTAATGACCTGCGGCGCGCGATTGACGTGAGCGAGCGAGCGAGCGAGCGAAGTTAGACCGCGGATTAGACTGGCTTAACAAGACACATATTGATGAGCGCGCCGGATCGAATTTTACCGCGCCGTATAGCGTGGGTAATAGACTTTGTCGTGGGCGGAGGAGCTGCGAGGCGGGAAGAGGCAAGCCGAGAGCTAAGGCTATACGGGCGGCAAGTGTGTTACAGTTTGTTCCGGCAATGAATTTCGTCGGGGCAATCGATTGACGGCCTCGAGTTGCTCCTGCTGCTGCTGCTGCTGCTGCTGCTGCTGCCTTAGTCTTGAGAATGTGTCTCTCTTGTCTGGGTCAAGCTAGTTTCGGCGGGAGAATAAAATTTTAATAAGCTAGGTATTGCTGTTAATTGTTACAAAAAGGGTCACTTGAATGCTAAAACAATAATTATTCCTTCTTTTATTCAGTCGTGTATATTGAGAGTTAATTAAGGTGTTATTTTGAAAGGAAAATAATTTCAACTAATGTGCATGAACATGCTCATTCATTATTGCTCGGTGCTTAATTATAGCGCTCTTTTTTAATTGTCCTTTGTAAAATGTTCAATTTAGCTTTTTGAATTAACTACACCTTGCAAATTGTCATCTATATAATTTAGTCTTTCAGAATAAGGCAGTAGGGGAGCTGGCTTCGAAGAAGTAGATTAAATGCAGTTATAAATGGTAATTGTTACTTTAATTTCATTAAAGTTTAATTGTAGCGAAATAAAAATTAAAAATAATGTTAGCAATAGATCATAAAGATTAATTTGACGATTCAAATTAACAGTTTTCGTAATATGACATACAATTATTCATCAAAATTCATCATGTCATAATGTAATGTATCAGCATATATAATGCAGAAGAATACCCCAATAATTGGTCATTCAATAACACGTCCAGCTCCTGGGATATCCATCATATACATTATCATTTTGAAGGAATGCATGTATTAATTCGTAGCTGTTTCGATTTAATTGATACATTACGAGAAATATACATTACGAGAAATATAGAATTTTATTGGCCCCGTCCTCTATTTTAACAAATATAAAGTTATTACAAAAAGTCGAAGAGCAAATTGTAATATATTAAATAAAACGTTCAAATTTTACTCTTTTTGTAAACTTTGCGAAACATTTCAAAATAAAAATAGTTTGTACCTAGCTTCAAAGTTAAAAATTATTTTGTAAAAACTTCCTCGCAAAAACTTTTTATATACATATGACAATTTGATCTGTTCTGCATCTCAAATATCGTATCTCCGCAATCGACTCCGTAATTTAATTTTCCCAACGAAGTAAATAACGTCCTCTCTTTTCCCCCGTAAGAACCCATTCCACTCGAACCTCCCATCGAGAAAACCCCCGCAACGAGCGTAAGACTATATACGTCGAGGGGCAGAGGAAAGAAACCGCGCGGATTAATAATACCCGAGTAGCGCTTGCGCGCATTTCCAATCGGTTAAGTTTCAGCGCGTCCCACGAGAGAGCCGCGCCGAAGACACTCGAAACTTTGGGAGAAAAATCAACGGCCGGCTATGGGGATATCACTGAATATAAGGCGCGTAGTCCCCGCGACTTATTTATTCGCTCCTCGGGGCTGTCGTCGTTGTGCGCCGCCCAAGAGGTTATGAAAATTCAATAGGGTTTGATCGCTCGCGCGCACGTCGGGCTATCGATTATGCACTCTGGAGGATCGTTGAAAAGTGGCGGCGAAGTTTCGCCGATGATACTCTCCGCCCTCTTCCGGCTCTTTCTTTTCCTTTAGCGAGCGATATGTCGGGGGTCTAGCGTGCGTTAAGCGTTCAAGTTTGTCAAGAGTGTTATGGCTGTATATAGTGTGTGTTTTTGTTGAGAAATTTTGTGATAATTTTAGAAAGTTTCTATAGTGGTGCTTGGAGCTCGCAATTTGGGTATTAAAAATTACGTATTCATTGGCAAGTGAGAAAAGTCTATCTATTATGTGTTTAATTGAAGATTTAGACAAACTATTATATGGTATGTTAACAAGCTATGGATTATTAATTAAAATAAATTTCGATAGATTAAAGTTAGAAATAAATACGATACAAATAAAATGAATGTACTGCACCTTTGTAATGACAACTGATAAAATAATGCTGTGTTAATGACAGAAATGAAACTCTGAATCAAGAATGTCCATTGATGTACATAGCTAACATTACACACACAATTTACTCACTAGTATCTTGTTTCATTGAAACATTCATAAATTAAAGCAACATTATTGTCTTATTGAAATGAAATCCTGTAATCTGATAATTTATGCTCTTAACATAACGAATAATTGAAGTAAACGGCAAAAATGGATATTTTATGATCATGATAACACAGAAGTTTATCAATATTTTTGACGACTTGCGATAAACCGTTGATTGAATTCATCGATACTTGATATTTGTCTGAAAATTTTGGTATTGATTTACACATTTTTTACCAAATCAACCGATGCCAATTATTGTTTTCCATCTCTATAACCACACAATTTTATGATGTTTTTAACATTTGTTTTTCTTTATCTAAGACAATTTTATGATGTTTTTAACATTTGTTTTTCTTTATCTAAGAAAAGCTTGAATTAAAACTTGTAACAATTTTACGACTGCAAAAGACTTTAATTATATACGTATGATTACAAAACTCGAACCGTAACAAAATACAATACTAAAATTCACGAACCCGACATTCCGTCGATATAGAAATCGATGGGAGGGAAGCACAATAGCCCAAAATTCCTAACGTCCCATTCTTTCAGCCTCGGTGGCAGTTGACGCGCGGATACGTCACATATTGCGGCCGTCAAATCAAATATCCAGTTCATGCGAACAAGAGAAAGAGCGAGAGCTAGATAGAGGGAGAACTGTTAATTAATACGGCGAAGCGGAATTTCGGTTTATTAAATCCACTGCTCTCACGCTCTCTCTCTCCCCCCACATTCCCGGGAATACCTTTTCGAAAAATAATACCCGGCACGCACGGAGTCGTCACACAATGACAACAATAACAGGTGGATCCATTCGGAGGCAATTGATAATAAATCTCTCTCGCATTTATGCGATTCCCGGCGATAATGAACTTTTGAAATGCATTGATGTTTGATAATGTGAGCGTGTCACGGGTACGAGCACTGCACATACACCCGCAAGCGAGCGCCCGTCGCGCGCTCGTTTACTTTGATGACGTTATTGGTACGGACTGTGCGGCTGGATTTTGTGATATTTTAATGTAATTTAAATGCAAATATTGTGTATAGGCGAGAATATGTCGATGCTATTTTCTATATACTTGGCAGTGGTATGTGATTATTAAAATGAAAATTGTTATTAGTGGTCTATATTTTCGTTTGAAGATATATTTCTGATGGTATATTTCGACATTATTATAATAACAGAATAATAAATTATCATTATTAAACTATTTAGACGAATGCAATTCTCTGCGTCTTGTAATCAGATATCGCAAAAGTTATTTATATTCTTCATGAAATATTAAAGGCTGACAAATGATTTAATTTCGTACGGATATTAGTAACGCTATAACGGATGATTATTGTATACGAATGTTACATGAATTATACAGTTTTGCTGTATTAAAAATAAAACAAACATTGAACTCACCGTAATTATAACAACATTGTAAACCCGACAAACTTTTAAAATAATGAAACAGGCAGGCAACGCAAACCCGACGAGTACAACTTTTTGAAAGCAAAACAGCAACATTTGTGAACTTTGCTCCAAAAATGTCAAATTGTACACTGCACAGAGAGCTTTCCGCGTCGACTAATTTAAAAAATCGATGGAGCCTGTCGTTTAATGCAAAAGTTCTGCTCTCCGCGCAGGCTTTCGGCAAGAAAGTTGACGAAAGAGAGACTCAGCCGGGCTAACGAGAGAGCTCGAGGAACAACTGCCACGACAAACGACTGTGCTCTTGTCACAGGTACCTACACACACGTATAGAGTCAACGCCGTGTGGCAACTTTGCAGTTTGCCTCTGACGACAATCGTCCCTCTCTCTCTCTCTCTTCTCTTTTCCTTCGTCGCTCGCTCTGGTTTGTAATTGCGCGGGACGAGTCTCTCCCCCGACGAGTAGTTCGACTCGAGCACATGCACACGACGGGGGCCCGTGATACTGTGGATTCGAATTTCGTCGAGTGGCGGTACCCCCGTTATATACCCTCCCTAGAGACGATCGCCGTGGTCCTCTGTGTGTCCGTGTGTCGTTCGGTGGGTCTTCGGAAATGTGCTTCACTTATGCAATAGCAAGCGAGCGTCCGAGTTTGCTTTGGTCTTACCTTCGCGGTTATATAAAGAGGATGAAAGGGTTGGAGAGGATCAGTGGTTTTGGTTCGGCATATCGGCTAATTAGCAAGCGGCGAAAGTTGAAACGAATGGAGTGTTTTGTTGGAAATTGAGAGGATGTTAACGTCGTAATTAGAGACGAAGCGCAACTGAAGCTGAGAAATAATGTATAATGTACTCTACGTTATTGTATACGGGAGAAGGTAACGTGTATTGTTTTATCCGATAGGAACATTAAGAACGTTTCAATATGTTTAAACAGACATTTACCTAGAACATGGGGATAATTTATTTGGTGAGGGATGTATGCAGATTATCGTAGTAATTAATGAGCGAGAACTTTCAAGTGAAATCTAATATCATCAGCCAGCACTTCGAATCACTTTTGTGAATGAAATTTTCATCGATGTGATTTGCACTTAATTAACTAAATCTCATATCAACGTACCCCTACTTTCATTATTTATTTATAAATGAAATTTTACCAACAGAATGCCTTTTATCGCTTTTTCGACGCTATGATGGCGTAGTTCAATTATGGAATAATTGATTACGGATAATGGAAACATATATGATCGATTATCTTTCTTACAAATGAAATTTCCAATAACACACGTCAAACGAAATATCCAATTTGACGCGAATATATATACCCGTCACATTAGTTTTGATAATTCAACATTGGATCCATCGGTTTCTGAAAACTGATAATTTTTCATTTCTCCTCGTTCCGAGAAAAGACCACATTCGAATCTATATTGCATTCTACGCTTCTCTCGCGATAAGTAGCGGAAAGGTGTAATGCACTCGGGCTGTTTGCCGAAGGTGAGGTAAGTAAGCGCGCGATCCCTGTCTCCTCTCTACATTGAATTTTATCGGATGCCACGACCGGTGCGATCCCACCCCCCACCCCCATTCTTTTCCATTCGCGTGCAGCTACACGTGTCGCATACCTATCTACTCTCTTTCTCTGTCTCTCTCTCGGCGACACGTCGAACCAAAAACTCCCATAAACGTGGCACACGAGTGCCCGCAGTCAGGGCGGAGGCTAAAGTTTCAAACGACCGCCTCGCTCGCTCTCGGTTTTATCATGCCCGCCGCTTGTCCATTACGCGAATTCGCATTGTTTTCGATGCTCCTCTTTTCCTGCCTCTCTCTACTGTGCTCTTTTTTCCCTCTCCGAGTTTTCATCCGAGAAGTAAATAGGTCGGGCAGCATTTTTGTTCGACGATTTTTCGGTGATTTTTTTCTTCTCTCATGTGTCAGTGGGATTGTTTTTTTCTGAATTGGATGAAAGCCCGCGAGCATTTGAAAAATTATTGTCGGCATTCCGTCGGATTTTATTAGGATGTTCGTGTTTCGGTGCACTATAATTTATCCGATTCTCGCGCCAAAGTTTCGCATCGGAAATTCGAGGATCAGAAATATTTTTCGAAACGCTAACGGACTTTGGCAGGAAAATCAATATAGAGAAAAAATATATCTGTTGTTGAATCGAGAGCCAATCGACAAAATAGTTTTTTTTTATTTTGTTAGATATATGAAATTTTAGGTATATTGCTTTATCAAACGCGAGTTTCCCTTAGATATATTTATGTGAAAATTCAAATTCAGCAGTATTGAAATTTAGCGCATTATTTGGAATTTTAACGTGAAATAGTCTGGACCTAGTGGTCTGATCAATATGTATACATTGCCATTTATAGATTTGATTTAAGCCAATAAATCTAGATGATGTTTTGTCTTATAACTTATAACTTAATCTCGTATATATTTCACAATTAGGACTTTTATCTTTCTATCTAATTTACCTCTAAGTAGTGGATAAATACGATATTTTTATGTCTTTTACTCTGCTTCAATGAAATATAGTATAATTTCGTTAACGACAAGATACCTAAAGATGCTAAACAATGTATACACTTGTAGGAAAATTACATTTACACAAAATATTAGCCTGTTATAATAATAAAAACAAGAATAATAAATTTGTCTTTGAACTAAAAAGGCACTCACCATCAAGATACAGGTAGCTGGAGTTGTTGTAGAAGTTGGTGATGATGGGCTTGATGTTGTCGAATGTGATGGTGCGCAGCCCGTTATCCCTGAGGTCTACCAGATTGATGGCTGGCGCGCCGATGAGGAAGTCCGGGTCCAGGGTGACGAGTTTGTTCTCACTAAGCCGCAGCTTCTTCAGGGACCTGAGGTTCTCAAGAGCTCGGTTGGCAATGTACTTGATCTGGTTCTGGTCGAGGTCAAGTTCCTGGAGTTCAGGCATCTCGACGAAGGTGCGCTCGCCGATCATGGTGATGAGGTTGTTGCGCAGGTCCAGACGCTGAAGAGAACTCAAGTCCTTGAAACTCTCGCTGGTCAGCACGGAGATCTTGTTGTTGTTGAGCTCGAGCTCGAGAAGGGAGGGCAGATGAGCGAATGCCTTGTCGTGAAGGATCGAGATGTTGTTGTGGTTCAGGAACAGCTTCTGCAGTCTTGGCACGTCGTAGAATATGTCTCTGTTGACGAACAAAAAGTTTTTCTTAGTAGTAAGTTCAGGCGCGCTGCGCGTATGCTCTTCCTTTACCTTGATCATACCTATACAATTAACATTGAAATATTATGAATTTAAAATTTATTTTACTCTTTAACATCCGCAAAATTATCCAATATTTTTTATTGAAACTTGGATTGTATTTATTTCCTACAATACAAAAATTTGGACGTTCGACATTTAACTGTAATATTAACAGTATAGTCATAGTCCTTCATTGTTAACTATACAGATAAAATTTTAATACTTTTTTGTTATACAAAACCAAATTTCAAGTCATTGATACTATTTATGACTTATATTTTTTTAGTTTAAATATTGAATATTTCCAAACTTTGTAGGTTTTATTTGGACCAATCAACTAAGATCTTAAGCAAAAGGCAAACGTCACCATCGACCAACCACGGTCTCCTTTTAAACAGACCAATCAAAAAGTTTTTATTTTGGTTTTACGTTCCCATCATCATTCTTTTGCAAGCTATGCGACATTTTTTAAGCATGACCGCATCTCATTAGGCAAAGCCGCAATATTTTTACCAGAGCGAAAATTGTAACACTTCAAATTTACGTTTGAACCTATCTATACATTTGATTTTGAATTTTTTAAAACCATAGGCTATCCCATCTACTTATCTCATGCATCTTAACATACCTGTAGACTTCAGAGATGAAGTTCTCATCCAGATTGAGAACAGTCAGATTCCTGAGTCCCTCGAACGCGTGCCACTTGAGCAGCTGGATGTTATTCTTATTCAGATTGATCGTCGAAATCGAGGGCAAACTATTGAACGACTGGCTCTCGATGGCGTCCAGCTTGGCATGCTGGAAGCTCACGGTGTTGAGGACCTTCATTTGCTTGAGCACACCGGTGGGTATGTAAGTGATGCTGCCGTCGCTCCTGACGACGAAGCTCAACTTCTTGATGTACATCTGGGAGTTGAAGTGTGCCCAGATGGGATCGCTCAGTTCGAGCCTGTTGAAGATGAGACAGTTGGCGTCCTCGGCGGCAGCGAGCTTATTCTCATTACAGTAGCAGTAGAGCGGCGTATCCTCCTGCTCGATGTCGCATACGTTGATGTCCTTCTGCTCCGGCATCTTTGCCGGCTTCTTGCGACCGCGGTTCTTCTGTATCACCGACTCGCTGAAGCCGATGCCCAGGTTCAGCAGTAGGATGCTTAGCAGCAGGAGCCGCGGGCTCGGCGTGAACATCTTCATTTTAATCCTGAAACAACAAAGATGAATTCTAATTTAGCTAATGGTATTGTAAGTTGCGATGATTGAGTATAATAATGTAATATTTTAGTAATTAAGATCTGGATTTTTTATATTGTTACTTTTATATAATTTTATATGTGAATATCTGAATAAACATATGTGGGAGCTGGTTCCTGAATAAGCATTTTTGATACAGTACCCAGAAACAATATTTGATTACGGTTACTAACTAATTTGTTTAAAAATGTCTTATAACTTTTCGACGTACTAAAAAAATCAATAAAAATAGTTATACCAATAATTGGTTGAGACTTAATATTATATGAATCAATGATTGTGACATTTAAAGCTTATATTTTATTCTTTCACTTATCAACTATCTGACATTTGATATCGAACCCCTTAAAACCCTTATTTTTTTATTCTACATTAATTAATTTTCGAACCATTGGTAATCAATACGTTTGACGAATTCCGTTAATCGTTATCTTATACAAAGAATAACACGACTTAAAAATTACGAATTTCTTCGTTAATTGAACAAACACTTCGAAGACGGGGGTGGTGTCTGCCCGAAACGCGAAACCCATTCATTATTCTCGCGCAAAGTAACCAGACTTCAGCTAAATATAAAAGCCGCTCTTCGACAAGGCCTCGGCCTCGCCCGAAAAGGAAGGGGGTAAACAATGACGAGGAGCAGAAAAAAAAATTGGCGCGCACCACCTTACTCCGATAAACAAGACGAAACAAAAAAAGAAGAAAGAAAAAAGAGCCTGTACAGCAGCACCTTCATCCTGGAGTAGCGAAAGCCGTGTGTATATACTCGCACGCACTTTGACTCGGTGCAAAAATAAAGCCCGGCGGGCGGCACTTGACTCGGTACTTAAAGGCCAAAGGCTTTCACTTTTAACAGTGAGGCGCGGCGGTGGCAGAGGAGTCAGCGACCGCCGTCGACGCCACAAAGGAGATAGAGATACGCTCAGAGAAAGAGAGAGCGCCTTTCGCGCTCGGATCATCTCGGAATTTTTTTCCAGTCTGGTCATCACGAGCTTCTGCGGCTATACGCATGCTTCAGCGATCTAGAAAACATCTAGCAGGCTCCCATGGGCGACGCCTGCTAATGCTCTCTTCGTTGAGTTGAAAAAAAAACTCTGTATGTGTGTGTCTGGGATAAAGAAGCCGTTCGCGATAAAAGAGATTGGATTTTATGGAGGATGAAGTTATGGGCGGAAAATGCAATATGGTCGCTTGGAGAAGCGTATGCACGCCGGTGGATATTTCTTTGTAGGCGACGACGGGTTAATTGACGTTCTCTACTCTTCCGCGACTTGCGTCGACGATAGAGTGCCTTTTTTAATGAGTTTTGACATTCAGCACCGTGTTACACGTCGTTGTTGGTGTTGACGCTCTAAGGTTGTTGACTTTGTAAGGTAATACTTTTTCCAAAAGAAAAATACAAAACAGTATAATAACTACAAGTTATTTAATTCCAACACTACGGATGCCGAATTAGCTTGATTGATAATCCAAATTGATTATGTAGTTAAAAGGAGAACTAATTGCAACTGCCTTTCAAAATGTTATGTTAAATATTATATATATTAATTGATTAGTCCCAATTCGGGGTCAATTCTGCGGGTCATATAATAGCGTAGTGAAAATAGCACTCTCCGAAAATTTCATTAATTTATATGATAACTATGACGGATGTAAGTAACTAACGTATTTTGCACTTAAAATTAGATTAAAACTATCCTCTGACGGGTGAGAACTGGGTTAATTCTGTTTTTGGACCATTTGCATCAACACGTTTCAGTATACACATTTAGTAAAATTAAAAATAAATATTTCCCTACTCACACATAATACTTTATGAATAACTTGTTTTTCATCACGTCAGATTCTGACATTTATTATCCATAACATTTTATGTTTTCATATAAAATGAAAATTTCCAAAGACATAATGCCATTTTCACATCCAACCCTGTTTTCATATTATTTTTATTTTTTTCATATAATTTAAAGAAAAAGCCATTGAACATTTCAATATACATATAAAAAACATCCGCCTCATTGAATTTTACCGAATTCTCGTCCTAAAAATATCGCCATAACGCTCGTGCAAATATGGCATCACACAACCCGCGTTTCTTTCACCCTCAAACAGCTAAAAACTTTGCGAAAATCCGGCGCTATACCGATCGCATGCAAACCTCGCCCGCAAACTTTCGCTCGCGGAATAACGATTTCGAAGTTGGTTACGCGCGGTCGGTCGGTCGGTGAGAACGCGTGTAACGAAACTATCGGCGAAACGACACGCGCCATAAAGGAAGACGAGCCGCGCGCGCAGCTACCAAAGGGTGCGAAAAAAGAGAGGGAGAGAGAAAGGCGCGGTGGCAAGTTGGGAAGAAAATAAAAGGAGGACGCGCGCGAGCTGCTGCCACCGCCTGCCTCTCTTTTCACCCTCGAAACGAAGTCTCAGGGCCGAAAAAAAGGATAGCTTTGCGCAAAGGCGCGCGCGCACCCGCACCTTTGAAAAATTATCCTCCCAAGTGGAAAGGGTTGCATAATACGTCGCCGTAGCTCCGCGTGTGTCGTCTACACGCTTCTGTTTTCGAATGGAGAGGAGGAGACTCTCTCTCTCTTCTCGTTTTTTCTTCATCCCGGCTCTTACTCGCGCGTGCTTTGCACGACCGAGACGCGCGCGCAGCGGGGGATACACACACACACACACTTTGCTCGGATCTACTTGGGAGCGTCGCTTTAATCGCGGAATTGCGTCTAGTTTGTCGCGAGCGACGGTAAAAAGAGGGAAAGACTCGCGCTAACAAAGCTCGTTTATTAATCGTCGTTGTGGTACGTCGCGTGATGGGTATTGTGTAGAGCTGACCGGAGAAGGAGACCTGGTTTTAGTTGGCGAAAGATTTTGACGTTTTAATGAAAGTAACTGTGAATATGTTTTTCTTTTATTTTAGTTATTAGTTAGTAGTAAATAAGTATGGCATTTTATAATTTGCAGTTATTACACAGAAAGAAATGGTGTACTTTAAATAAGTTGATATTGAAGTTATTAAAGTTTATTAAATCTCTTAATTATTTTTATACGCGCTTATATGACTTTATTATTTATGTATTTGTGACAAAGGTATACTTTTCATCTTTTATTATTCATTATTTCATCTCTTATTCTTAACGAAGAAAATGAAGATTGTCACAGTAAGCATCATAAACAGTTACAATAATTTTAGTTTCATAAACTTCTATAATTTTCTTAACATTTGAATTATAGAACAAGTTAACTTGTGGTCGTTAAACATCTTTTACAAAATGTTTACATGACGAGCAAAATAATAAAAAAACAATTGAATTAACTTTTCTAACCCAAACTGCCCCAAACCTCTATATTTTTTTTTTTATAAATCCTGAAATTCCGTAGAAGTTCGCCTCTCCATCCTGTCTCGGTGAGCAAAAAGACACAACTCCCGCACGAAATGCTAAACATGATTATCCCGAGCGTCCACGGACGTGATTGCAAAGTTTGCCTCCTTCTTCAAAACAATTGAATGCCATTTCGCCTTAATAACAAACTGTAACTCTAACTCGGGCGGGGCGAGGGACAAGCAAAGCTCGCTACTCCCGCTGCGGCAAGTTTCAATTGCGCGAGCGCGCCACTAACTCGGCCAGCAAGTCAACCATCAATCAGCGCGATTCTCCCTCTCGAAATACACACGCGTCTCTCTTTCTTTTTCGCGATGTACAAAAAGGAGGCAACAAAGCTTCAATTAAAAATTTCCTCTCAACGCGGTTGTCCTCGTTCCACTTCCAAGTATCCGTCGTGTAGTAACAGCGCGCGAGCTTGTTTTAGCTTCTGGAAAGGCAATTATTTGTCATCCCGCGTGCTCGCTCGCTGGACTTTTTTCCCCCACGTTCTAATACACCTCGCTGGGACAAGCGCTGCTCGCCGCGTATGTGTAACTCTCTCGCAATGCTTTTTCCCTCGCTGCTGTCGCTGCATATCGCGTTCCGGTTCGCGCGCGAGCGAGTTCAACTCTCTGGCTCTATTTTTCTCAGCGCAGTGCGTTCACGGCTATTCAGTGGAGGCTGAAATACGCGCGCAAAGGTTGGATGTATTCGGAAAAATTTTGAGTTTAGCAAGTCAAAGTAGAAGCATGAAACGGCGAGCGGAGGCTTTTGATTCGAAAATTTTTATAGTAGGATCAGAAGTTGTTTTTTTGCTTTCGAGATATAATACTATATAATTGTGGGAAATGTGGGTTGGCTTATGCTTGTAGCGTTAAGTATGTGAGGGCCGATAAACCCGCGGACATTGCGCGCTATCTGATTATTTGTCGTTCGTCTCGCAAATAATTAACTTCCTTTGAGAGCGTATAAACACATTTCTCAGGACTACGCACGCAATGGAGCTTTAGATGGCTATCAAACCCTTGAGTAATGATCGTACATGAAGCTTACGTAACGCTGATACATTTCATTTCGCATTTAATTAAACCACAACTACGGTCACTTGTTGTGCTCAAGGCGGTGTGTCTTTATTTTAAGAAGCACATAGCGATAAGAATTAAATGTTGGAATTTCTCAAAATTCTAATTTGTCTACCCAATACACACATACGAATAAATGTTGCGCTGATTAAAATTTCACTGTTGCGCTGATTAAAATTTCACCAAACATACAGTACATTGTATAGTAAAATATTATACATTTTCAAAAGATAAGTTTATTTTAACAGATAAATTTGGTATATCAGAAAATATATAGATTACTTTTTATATAATCATATAGATCTGTCAAATATTATTTTATTATTTGTCATTAATCACAGGGTATAAGTAACACTAACAATAAATATAACCAATATCTACCAAACATATTGAATATATATTTTTGCATGTTAATTTTATACTCTTTGCATAAAACTTTACTTACATGTTATTTTTGCGTTTCAAAAGCAGATTCAAAAATATACAAGCCCGACACCCAACTTTTTATCAAAAAACTGATCTTGTCCCATCCGCCAAGCTTCGATTCCCCAAGAAAATATCATTCTAGCACCCAGTTTGGCAACTCCCTCATTCTCTGTATATAATGCACGCGCAGCAACTTCCGCGATCGATAAATCCCATCTTATCGTGCACATAATAATGTATACCCCGACGTTGCGCGCATGGAATCATACGGCGAGGTACATTACATTCGCATATACACACGGCGCGCTCGCGCAGTATCAGCCCTATACTCGCGCGTGTGTTTGCGAGCACGCGAGCCGCGTTTGTTTGCCCTGCGATCTCTGGACCGAGTGTGTATTTGCCAGCCATTAAAACTTTATCGAGAGAAAGAGCAAGTTGGAGAAGGCTGAAACCGCCACCGCGATGATGATAAAGGTCTCTCTCTCTGTGTGTACAGTTTTGGAGGAGTCGAAAGTTTTCTAAAGAGATCCGGAGATCTTGCCACGCGTCCGACTGTCACAGGCGTTGCTTTTATTGCGCGGCCGCGATATACTTGCGCCCGGCTATAGTGCAATATATAGGTATGTGGAACGAGACTGTCGTTTCTGCATGTCTGTGGAATTTATTGCTTTCGTGGGATTCAAAAGAGTGTGTGACGCCTCTGAATTGTCGTTGTGTCGCGTTGTTGGTTTCTCCTTCGCGGGTTTTATTTATTGTGATGGGACGGTTAGAAACTATAGGTCAGATTTATAAATACTTTTGGTAAGATAATGTGACAAAATAATTCAGAGCATTGGGGATGACAAGGTATGAAATAATTAATGCGTTGTAACAAGTGAATTTTGGTTACAGTATTAGATTGAATTTTGGAAATGAAACTGGGTCAACTGTTTCTGGAATGAATATATTTTATTCAATAGTAAAATTAACTTTTCACCGATTCTTATTACAATGTACGTTATTAATTCTAAGGAATTTTAGAATATGATATGTTTCCATTCGAATATTCGAACGTTCTATTGATGCAATCGCTTGAATTTCATAGAAAATAAATCTGTTAAATCCTCTCGCGCGTACACACCGTAGGTTCACGAACTTTTCTTTCTATACACGCGACGACTGCAAAGCGACACGCGGACGCTCAATCCCCACGGAATTTATGTAAATCCAGGAGGTGAAAGAA